>JANAVB010042820.1:2064382-2159382 GCA_029216955.1 Iris pallida
TTGATGATGGAATACAATTTTTACTAACAACAGAAGGGTATGATAATCATATGCGTCTGTCCAAAATCATGTTGTTCAGAGTCTTCGTCATGCTAGTGAGCAAGGCTACGATAATCACAGAGTCCTTGACTAAGGTACATACCTCTAGGTTCATGGTATTTAAAATTTTTGCATTGCCGCATGCGATGGCAAAAATCTTAAATTCCCACACCCGAAAAATACGTCCAAAATCTGACTATATGTCCTCACTATGCCAGCTAACACGACTATCGAAGATTCTAGATCCCATAACTGAGGTGACCTAGCCCATATGATTTTCTCAAAAGAAAACAAACATAACACAAGAACAACAGAACAATATTGATCAGTCAACAAGGAACGGATGGGATCGAATTTCAAGAGAGTTATAAGAGGAAATTGCAGAAATGGAATCGAGAAGTTCGGAACCTGCAGCAAGATCTCCAATAGCCTGTGCATCCTCGACTGTCCTGGCGAAAGCTCGCCCTTGCTGGTTTCTCCTGACCTGCTGCTGATGCTACATAAACCGCTGCCGCTGAAAGAAATTAGGAGTGACGGGGAAAAGGTCTCTGTACAGGCGGAGGTGCACCTCCAATGTAGCAGAAACGCCAACATGAGTCTGCACAACAGGAGCTGCGGTCTCGAGGCCCTGCTGAACAGGACGAGAGGTGGCCAGCCTCTCGATAGTATCCCCCGGACTGGAGCGATGAGATCGTATCTCCATAACCATCATGAAGACAGATCAAAACAAGAAACAATTACTGAGAATGAAGCGAAAAATCAAAGGAGGACAGTTTATATTCAAGGGAAGTCAATAAGCAGCAAATTTAGATAAAAGGAATCTGATTAAGAGTTTTTCCTAGTGTGATTGAGTACCTTCAAAAATATCCTAATCCTACAGCAGGCTGTAGTGATACTCTAGTTCGAATACCACTACATAAACTTGACCTGCATGGACCACCACTAAAAATGTGTCACGACCCGCACCCTAGAGTAAGGGCACGAAAAGTGGTTACGTCTAGCCTACGCTGCAGTGTCGGAGGTAGAACGCTGTCCTAGGTCAATCATCTAACAGTATAAAGGTACCTGTACAGTATATACCCTCCGAATAGAGGTGACATAGCATAATATAGTCTCAATCACATCTAAGGCAGAATGATAAGATAGAAAGATAGATAGATAGATATGAAAATGAATTAAGATCCAAAGAGATACAACCAGAGAAGTCTAAGTGTCTAAGATAACATTACCATAAATATCAGATAAAACAAACTCCCAGTATATACAATAATGTATCAATAAGAAGACAAGGTAAGAGTCTAAGCTAGCAGTCTAAACCACAGGTGGTAGATCCTCTACTGCAAGTGGGTCTAAGTCACAAGTGTTGTCTAAAGGTGCACCATAATGGGTAGACACCAGAGCCTCATCATTCTCTGTAAAAATTTAACAGGTCCAGTCAGGACAGGAGCGAGTACAGTACATCTCAACAAATCATAACAGGTTAGGAAATATAAACATGCTAGAGAGTAAGATACAGGAAACTGAAGAACAACATGATGTAAAAAAGAAAGACTGTAAGTAAATAGATACAATGTATATGAGAACTAACAGTGCTAGTGATTCAGAGTATAAGACGGTTATGTAAACGGCACGATGTTGTACACGAGTAATCTAAAGAGGTTGTACACGAGTAATCTACTAGATTGAATACATAACCACTTCTACTCTCCTGCCCCAATCAATACACAAGGATCTAGCCAAGTTATGTTATTGCACACGAAGTATAGTCATACACGAAGATCATGTGAGCACATAAGTATACACGATTTCACACGATTTGTACACGAGAAGCACGAACACAAGGAGTGCACGATGCTCATGATAAAGTACACGAACATGAAATACCTGATGTATCCGCTAAGGGGATAACATCGCACGACAGGGTCCATATAGTACTAATCCGTGTTACCAATGTGTCAGCATCAAGTAAAGTAATCTAAAGCAGGAAATATACTCCTAAATAGGATATGAAAAGATCAGAGAATGTACTCGCCTGGTATCATGAGTATCTGAAGAGAATCTACTGTCCGAGGAGTGGTGTCTGTCTCCTATAGAACAGTACAAGTCACTACAAGTCTAAAATAATGTAATAGACTGCTATAATGCATCTACATGATATTTGGGGTCAATCTAGGCTAAAGTCAACCCTTGGTCAACTATAGTCAACTATACTAGTCAAACTAGGTCAACTAGGTCAAGCCTAAGCCAAACAAGTCTCACTAAGCCTAACCGGCCTATTCTAGCATACACACACAATATCTAGGCTATACAAGCCAACAGCACTCCTACACTGGCATTCAAGTCATATACACAGGCTAGGAGCCATAGGCAATAGGCTAATCACACATTATGTATATTCTCACACATTTTAATATTAATCTAATTTAGTATAGTTCACACACATTTATACATATATACATTAAGTTAATATAGTTTGTCATTCACATATACATATAAGTCACATTGGTATATATATCACATATAGATATATATATATACACATATATATATGCATAGAGTGATAGGAAGAGACACATATGGACATGTGTCTATGTGTACATGTGTGTGTGACCATATGAAAAACAGTGTGTGTATCAGATGGCATGTGTGTGTGAAAACATTAGGGTGTTTAGCTAAGCATAGGTATCAAGTTGGTTAGAGTGTAACATGTGAGATGTTGATGAGTGTGTGTACAAGAAATTACATGGCAATGACAGTTAGTAATAGGTTAGGTGTGTGTATCATATGATAACAGGGTAGTGTAGTGTCACATGTGTGTGTAACAGGGAACCAATCTCAGGTTTTAGGAATAGTGTTAGTGAACTAAATCAAATACTAGTGTGTGAACTAAGGGAGAATTCAAGTAGTGACAAATGGGTTTTCAGGATAAATTTCCAATGACAGTTCATATCCAAACCAAAATTGAATCCCCATTACTTTGATAACATCAACCAATGAATCAATAAACAGTGAACTAACAAAATATAAAGGGATTAACCATGGCAAATTAACATTGAAATCAGTTTAAAATGGAAATCAAAATCGGGATTTCAACAGGAATGTATCACAACAGCCCTATCCCAATATCGAAATCCCATTCACTAATTGAATCCAAATTCTCAATGCAAATCCTAACCAACATCTAAGCAATGCAACTACACATGTGAACATGAATCTAACATGTAATTTAAACACCAAGATTTCAATTTAAAATAGGGAATTAAATAAACAGAATTTCAGTTCCAGGAAGAAACTGTGTATCAGTCTATCATTGAACAGCCTATCCCATTTTTGAATTCCATTACTCAAGTGCAAAACCTAATCTAACTTGACAATCCAACCTAGCAGTAGTTAATATTTATGTGGAATCAAATATGGCAATTTAAACATCAATTAAAACAGTTTAAACAGGGAAATTAATTCGGGATATTACAAAACTGGAACTCGTATCAGTCGGTTAGGAAATTTTGATAAATCGAACTAAAATTATGTTAAAAATACAAATCAGTGGTTGGTAACATATTCCACACTCATGCACATGTCAAACAATGTATTCGTGTCCAACCAAGTGGACACAGCCGTGTCCAAATCACACCAACATTCATAGACACACACACGTGCACCGGACTGCGCGCAGCATCGTGCACGCTTGCACGCGTGTCCCACGCATGACACAGGCTACGTGGTGACACGTGGCCTTACATACACGTGTGCCAGGGGTAGGGCTACCCCTAGGACATCCTGCACCGTATCCTAGACACGTATCATGTCCGTTCTAATTGCGTATCAGTCGCGTTCCTGCGAGCGCAACGACAGGCAGCTCGGCCAGTGCGGGGAGAATTTCTCCTCGCACACGCCACCTCACGATCCCAACTTTTTGGTGGATGATGTCAGTCATCCAAGGAGTGTCCGTGTCAAATTTTGTGTCTTAAAGTGTCCTGTGCGAGGAGTTCTAGGGCCCGATAGGCAGGGCACTGAACCGGATCTCGTACGACGTGTCCAACCCAAAAATCCGACACCAAATGACACAAAAATACCAAACACCCTTCATAAAAATTAACATACAAGGGGCATTTCATCGAACACCTAGCCTACACTAGTGATACGTGTCCGATACGGACACGAAACCTAATGCAAATGACACGAAACTTCTAATGTAGCTAGGGGACACCTATACCTAAGCTATCATTCACTAAAATCAGGAATAAATCATAATTTGAGGGTTTTACCTATGAGTGTCAATACACTAAGAAAGCTCCAAATGGAAGGATTCCAAATAGCAACTCCTAAGCTCCAAATGACACAAAAATTGAGATAAACCTCCAGAAATAGTAAACACACAGAAATTAGATCATAATGCAAAAGACTAGGGTTAAAAAGGAGTTAAAATAAATTTATTAGGATTTTTGGAAGTGGAGAAAATACATTTTCTTCAAAATCTAGGTCAAGAACAAAAGAGGCAAGAACACATTAAGAGAATACTTATAGGCAAGGGGAAATCCTAATTGTGGCTGCCATGGGTGGGTTTGAGTGAGTTTTGAGCTTAAGTCATGGGCCTATGGCTTAATTGCAAGTCATGAAATTGGTAAATCACAAGTCATTAAGTTAAGTCATGAACTATTTTACTTAAACTTAACCTTCCTACTTTAAAAATAAATTCTAATGACTAAAATTAGGTTAACTTAAGTTAGACAAGGGTCACCATAGCTAGGGTTAGCTTCTAGGCTAGTCTACAAGGTCTTAACTAGTCGAAGTCAAATTCAACAACCATCAATCCAATAATTAATCAAATTATTCTAATAAGTAAAAATGACCAAATTATCCCTAGGCTAAAAATGATAAATAGTTATTCTAAATCACAGGGTTAGGCTCTAGGTTAGACAGTCTCTACGGTTTTACTAGCTGCACATCAAAATTATAAGTCATGATTTTTAAATAGTTTTAAATGATTAAAAATCACCAAAAATCATATTATTATTTAAATATCATAATTAAATAATTAAAAGCACAAAATTTTAAAATTACTCTTATTTAGAAAACTAGGTGTTACACTCATCTTGTGCTGGATTCATCTGGTATTAGATTTACATTGTCTGCACTCACATAGGGATACACTTGACTCATATTATACTGTCTGGACTTATATCATGTTACTCTAGTTCAGCTAGATCATATTTTACAGTCTTCATTGCCATGCTTCTCCTCTTGTTTAGTTATCTTACTTTTCTTGTACCTTAACTGTTTCTCTACATCATTACTCATATAAACTGTCATGTTCATCAATACAACTGTCTATAACTGTTTATAGTTCTCTGTCATTCACATAGGATTTCTTGATGAGTTGTGCTCGTTCCTATCCTGACTGGACCTGTTAAAAATATTACAGATGCTTGCCCCGAGGACATTTGCCCTACTTACTATGGACCAGGAGATGGCTTAGCTACCTTTGGCCCCGACACTCAAGAGTGATCGAGAGACTAGCTAGTTGACTTGGTTTAGTTTTTATGTTTTAGAACTTGAATTGTAATAAGTTGATATATTGTTTGTTTTGAGATTATTATTATTTAGTAGTTGGTTTGTTATTTAGTCTTAGTTATAAACTTCTGTGTTATCATATCGTGCTTAGACTGTGATTGAGATTTCATTATATCTATACTTGTCCTCCGTTCGGAGTTGAGATTGACAAGTACATTATATAATTACGTGAGTTGTTGATTAGATAGTAACTTAGGACAGCGTTCTACCGCCGACACTTCAGCGTAGGCTGGACGTACCCACTTCTCGTGCCCCTACACTGGGTGCGGGTCGTGACAAATTTTTCCAATAAAATGAATAAAATACTACCGGTCCCTAGGGAAATGACGAGGCTTGGGATCATTGAGATCACCAAGTGAAATAATGGTAATGTTAAAAATAAATAAGTGATTGAACATGACTTAATGATGCTCTGTTGCCTTTATTTTCTTTAATATTTTACCACGCGATTATGTTCACAATCGAGTCGAATACACATTCGCATGGTCATGGACAACTTGTACATAAGGTTTGAGAAATGTTTCCTCAAAATGGTATCCCGGGACGTTAGGGGACCTGTTCGTCCAGGGGAAAACATTGGCATGCTTTGGGAGCACGAATAATGCGAGGTAGCATAGAGGCTCGCTACCTACTATGGTATCATCGTATTATTTTAAAGTCCTATATGGCAAAGAAAAGAGTCCATATGGTTTAACAACACCAGTGGCCATGTAGTCAGGATGCATGCTAATGAATGTTTTGTGTAGACAGAGTAAGTATATTGCCTAACCTGTATTTGATGCAGGAATGAGGAGTCGGCTATCGGTAAGCAATCACTTAAATGTGATATATTCAATATATATATTGGTTCAACTTGTCTTCTTAACATGCTAAATAAAATGATGCTATGATGTTGCCTTTCTAATAAGAAACTCTATAACATGCTTAACATGTTAAATATAGTATGCTAAAGTATTGCCTTGCTAAGAGTTGCCTTTACAAGAATTGTTATAAACTGCTTAACATGATAACACCAAATATGCTTGAGAGATGCCTTGCTATGAACATCGCTTAATAATGACATATATGCTAATGTTGCTAGAAAGAGAAATGTGAGAACACATGCTATCCCTCAATTACTGTTGCTTCCATAAGAGCAATACTACTGCAAGTTTACATGTCTTTTCAATGAATACTGCTTGAACTGTAAACTGATGCTAGGCCCCAACTAGAAAGATCACTCTAATAAATGATTGCTAAAAATTGACCACTTAGTGCCGGTTTAGGCGAGTGGGTTGGTTCTGTTCGCAAGTACATAGATGATGTACTAACCCATATTGTGGGCACTCTTTTTAGGTGCTCGTGCTTGGGAAGTTCTGTACACGAAGATTGGCTTGATCGGTACCGCGGTATCGAAGAATTGTTGGACATATAGAAGCTCTCCTTGCAAAAGATGACATCTTTTATTTATAAAGGGCATAATGTATTGAACATTGTAATCAGTTGTATCAATGAGTTGTAAGCCAAGATGGTATATCGAGTTATAATCCAATGTATCAAAGTATCAAATGTAAGATTTATAGCATTTCTCTAGTGGTCTATCGATGTAAAGTGAGATATGTTGTAGACTTTGTATTCTATTTCAATTCTTGTATTCTACTTTAATTATCAATAAAGAGAATACATTTTTATATATCTTTGTACGACTTCAAGTTATCTGCTTATCTCCGCTACTATAAATCAGTGATGTGTTTCTATCCGATAAGAAAGAATGTTGTCATTACTTTTAATTTGTCTGCTTCTGATGCTGTAATATGTTCCTATTTAAAGATTACCAATTATGTACTATTTTTGTCTCGTACAAGTGCAATACCAGACTTTTACGGCATCACGCCCAAGCGAGGACGAATGATTCGGTGTAAATCAAAGCAAGGACAAACGATTCTCCAAATCGGGACATGACAAATTGGTATCAGAGCATGGCTTTACATCCTTGGACTCTTAATTGATTCGTTTCAAATCAAAGTTGCATTGACGATTAACCAAAGTTACTTTCGTGATCACTCAACGTTGCTTCTGTAGTTAAATCAAAGATTTCTTCTGTGATTATGCTATTGTTGTTCCTGTAATCATTTCAAGTTATCTTATGTCTGAATGTTCTTTGACCCTCTTGGCTGCCCACTAGATGTTCTATACAACAAGTCTAAATACATTGTGATGCCCCTAAATGAATGATTGTTGTTAGTTTGGACACTAATAACCCAACAATGACTCGATGCCATAGTATGCTATGTTAGGAATGATGCCCGGAATATGAGAATAGAGAAAAGTTGCCATGTGCGCTGTAACATATTGAGAATTTTAGGTGATGTTGGAAAAGAATAGTAAATGTGACAATTGATGGATGAGTTCAATAGAACTGATGAGTTGACTCATGTGTGTTGGCTAGTGCTTTTGAGACCCTAAGAATGTTGGCATGTGATTTGAGACCCTGAGATATTGGCTTTGTGTCATGATCAATTTAGATTACGATTATCCAAAATAGACTTGGGTTTGGTATGTGTGAGCCCTTGACCCGAAATCCCCATTTTTTATTATTATTATTTTTGCTGAATAATTATTTAAATGCATAGAAATATTCTAATAGCCAATGTATATAAGTAATGTAAATGTATTAATTACTTCTTGTAAATAATAAGGGATAGAAGGGGGTTTTCTCAAAAATCCCAAACAGGAGGGGGGTTCTCGTAAATATTCCAACTGTGAGGGACTAGGATGCAAAAGTTTAGGTTTAAATTAATTCCTAAACGGCTACGGATAGAGCCAAGCCCAAATTCAAATCCGAGATCGATTTCATCTCAAACTTGGAGGAAATCCTCTCAATCCCTGCGAAGGATTCGATTCCATCCAGAATTTGATTATATATAAGGGGCGAGGCAGTCGACCTTGCCATCCCCCAAACCCTAAAGATTCAACTTCCTTTCTGTCGCAAGAACACCAAGGAGAAGGCCTGAGGAATCACCAAAACCAGCACTCGAACCCTCAGGTACTCCTCTGCCTTAATTTGAAATCCTTTCTATGGTATGTCAAGTGTTTGATTTAATGGTTAGGAGGGAGTGACAGGGGTTGTGTTCTAAGCCATTAGGCATAGGAAGCATGGGATCCAATCGTAGGCTTGAGGTGTGGGTTGTACCAAGTTTACATACGAGGTGTTGGCAACTAAGAGGGTTGACCTTAGGATTTCTGACAGGGTATAACTGAGTATAATGACTGAATTGCCAAGGAACCTATAACATTCAGTCATCAATATAGGTAAGGACTGTGTAACCAGGTATATCAAGTACCAAAACCATAGAAAATAAGCATATATACATAGTTCTGGGTGTGTATAGTATCTAGGTGTTCAAGTATCTGACATATCATATACCCACGAAAATGTATAGTGTCCAATGTACACTAATCCACTCTTGTTAAATCCTGTAGAGTTAAGGACTCACCATTAATGACACTGCTTGCACCTTTCCCTAGATTGAGCCTATCCCATGGAAAGCACTGATGTAACAGCACATTGGACCCTAGGACACCCTGTCAGACCTCAAATCCCTGCCACATTCACTGCACATTGCAATATGCAAAGGCCAGCACATTAGGAAGCATTGGAGTGCACCCCTGTAACCACAGTATACAGGGGTAACATGCCAACCCCAAATCCTGTCACACACACCATGACCTGACTTCACTGGATACATTATAACCTACCGCTTTGCATATAGGCATTGCTTTCCTACTACCTGGATTGGGGCAAATACTTCAATACTCTTCACCACCTTCCTTTGCATATCCCTATATTACCTACTACATAGAAAAGCTCCTCACTGCACCCCAATCCTTCTAAAGGTTGTAATTCTTTCCTGTAGACTATGGGGGTAAATATCAGGGGTATTTGCATAGCTTATATATAAATTGGTTAGTGCCAAGTATCATATACTAAATACTGAGTCCATGTACTCATGTTCTAAATTAGGCACGGGTACATTTTATGTCACCTACGTGATCAGGTTTATAAACAAGGGTTAGGATACTTGACTTTATGAATATGTGACTTTTAAAGTGTATAATGGGAGAGAGTATTAGTTACTCTCCAAAAACTGTGAAGTGCATTCCAATTCATTAGTTGCACCTCAGAGGGTTGATGTCAAGTACACAGCTATTGGATTGTCATATTCTTGATCAATTCTTCCTGATTTGGGATGAATGCTTTATTGTTATTGTTATCAATTCCTCCTTAGTGTCTTTGCCTGTAGCAGAAATTGTATACTGCAGGAGAATGTGACCTGTAAGTGGTGTTATGATCATATATGAACTCTTGTTCAAATTATTAGACCATGTACAGATATGCCCTGCATCCCTAGTTCACCATGGTTCAGCCCACTTCAGTTATGACCCTAGATGTAAGGTAAAGCCTAAAAACTTTGGGTCTTGCATCAGAGAAGAGTTCCCTACATATAGGATTAGCTTTCTAACTGCTAGATCTACCACTGCTTTACCTATATCAGTTAAGTCCTATATATATATATATATATATATATATATATATATATGAGGTTCAGTCATATATATTTTTAATGTCCTGTCCAATTACTTGATGATCAGTCCTAGGCATTCCTTAGGTCAGTCCTTGAATTGGATATGGTACCAGTCTTTATTGAGACTTGTTTGCCATTAAAATTGTTTTGATTGAAATTTTAATACAAACAGAACAGTGATACAATATAGGACTTAGATGTAGTCCTAGGAGTACACTTTTGTTTAAGCTGGATCCTTAGTGCCAATGGAGCGAGTGGTAATGCGTTGACTCCGTTGACCGGCTGACGACGGTTATCGGTTCTCTGAAGGTGTTGGTTGCTCTGGGTGCTGGAGCTTGTTGAGAGGAGGAAGACGTTGAGTGTCTAGAACTGCCTCTCCGGTGATTCTCTGTTGTGGATTCTCTCTGTGTTGTGAGACTCCCTGTGTTGTGAGACTCTCTGTGTTGTGAGACTCCCTGTGTTGTGAGACTCTCTCGTGTGAAGGAGATGATCCTTCTATTTATAGTTTTGCAGGCTGGCTGCTCATGCGCGCATGCAGGATGCGCCGGTGTGGGGACGCCACGTGGAGGTTGATGATGGAGGCGCACGGATGCTGTGCCCTGATCGAGGGGGAGAACTCTTCATACTGCTGTTGTGAGCCGGCACGTAGCAGAGAGAAGATCTTTCCGTTGCTGAAATCTTGGACGAGTTGAGTCAAAAGACACGTGTCGTCGACTCATGGTTCGAAGATCTCGAATTTGGTGGAGAGGAGTGATCTGGTGAGCTGCGCCTTGGATTGGGCGCAGGAGGAGGCTGCGGCTCATAACCTTTAGGAGTTACAAACCATTTGGGGCGCATGGCTTTTGAGGCGCATGCAGGCGACTTTCCTTCTGTCTTTCGGGATCAGAGAGCAGCTTGGGGCGCATGGCTTTTGAGGCGTATGCTGATTTAGATGCATGGCCGTAGAGGCGCATGTGGTTGGTTGAGTGGCCACGTGGCAGTAGCCGTCGAAATAAAGTCATGATGATGCTGACGTTGTCGACGCTTCATTTTCTGAAAAAGCTGTCGACTGTTCAGACTTTGGGAGGCGTGCTGCCAACTCTGTCAGTTCAGCATTTAATGTTGGTGACGTTCGATGGATAGCTGAGTGGGCGCGTCGGTTGGCGTTCCACTCGATATGGAGATGTGTGGGGACGCACCCTCTGTAATGTGTCGAGTACTGTAGGGCGCGTCTGTGTGATACGCCTGATGCCGAAGGGCGCGTCCGTGTGATGCGCTGTCTGGCTGGCGCATCGGACATATCTTTTAATGATGCGGCTGTCTCGCTCTTCGAGTGCTATAAATAGCCGTTTGGCTGAATTCGAAGCGTCCGGTTCATCCATTTAATGTAAATTCATTGCACGGAATTCGGAGGGCCATCCACTTGGCGCGTGGGTTTGATCTGCCCGGCCTATAAATAGTGGCATGGAGAGAAGATTTGCTTCTCATTCCCTTACGTACTTCCAACATGAACTTGAACATGCGGATGCATTCTGTTGACGAAGTGCTCCCGAGGGTGAAGATGAGATGCTGTGTTGTCTTCGATGCACTTGAAGGTGACTGTTGTATCCAAAAGACGGAGTCGAGGGCTTCCGAGGCAGGCGGAAGGTGCCTGTTGCATCCAAAGATAGGGATGCTCGGGCCTTGTCTCCGTTATTCTGGAAGAGCCGTAGATCGGAATGGCGGTGCTAGGCTCTATCTTCCTTCAAAGTGGGGTTTGCCCACTTTGGTTGTGTTGAAAGCTGCTCCTTTAGCCGCGGTTTCGATCACGGTCTTCCTTCGCCTTTGGAGGCTCTTTCGAAGCCTCCCCTGGCCACAGCATTTGCGGTGCTCTTCTCTTCCTTGGTTCCAGCCAAAGGGTTAAATGCTTTGCTTGACGAAGCACTTATCAGGTGAGCCTGGCTGGAAGAGCGGTACATAACTGGGCTGCTGAAGGGATGCACATAACTGAGCTGGATGCACATGACTGAGCTGCTGAAGATATGGTAGGATACGCCTGGTTGGAGGCGCATGATGTCTGCTGCGCCTGACTGATGGCGCATGGTGGCTGTTGCGCTTATCTGGAGGCGCGTGGTAGCCGCTAGCTGTAGACTTAGGATCTTTTCTTTGTAGAAATTCTCCTTTGTACAACCTTTTCTTAGACATGTAATAGACTTCTGTATATCAAAAAAGTCTTCTTTCGAATGTCTATCTTTATTGATCTTGCTGTGAAGTTCTTCGTCTGAGTTCTAGCGCATGTAGTGTCTGGCGCATGGGCTTTCTGGTTGTGAAATTCCATGCTTCTACAAGACCCCCTTCAAAGTTTTCAAAACTTTTGAATAAGTTTTGGAATACTTTGAATAAGAAGCATGGAGGTCAGGGCGCATGATTTCTGGGCGCATGCCTGTTCGGGCGCATGCTCTTCTCAGTTAATGATAATGGTGCCTCGGTAACCGAAAAGATTAATGATGATCTTTTGGTTTTATTTGCTGCTATCCTTGCACAGAACCCGAGGCGACGGCTGAGATCACACGTCATCTGTTCACGCGTGCGACCAAGCCCTATAAATAGGTAAGAGTTGGAGAGAGAAAGGGTTCTTCTTCTCTGTGCCTCTGCTTCTTTAGAGTTTCTTCTTCAAAACCCTAACTTCTCCTTCCTCGAGAGAATGGCTCCCAAGACTCCTCGCGGTGCTGCCGGCAAGGGGAAGGAGAAAGCGAAGGAGTCCGCAGAAGTTGCGGCGGCTGTCGTTCCCCGTCGGCCTGTTGAAGTTCGGCCGGAGGTGGTTGGTAAGTCTCATTGTCCGTACGCCAACGCACATAGGCCTTGAGTCTTTAATGATGTGCCGCGGTCTTTGCCCGCCGACCCGCATGGGTTTAAACCCTGGTGATGCGCCGAGGCTATACTGCTGACGCGCATGGGTTCAAACCCTGATGATGCGCCGAGGCCATGCGCATGGGTTCAATCCCTGATGATGCGTCGCAATTTTCTCCTTTAGACACATTGTGTGTTCTCTTCTGACTTTTTCTGATCTTTTGCTAGTGTCGATGGCAATCCCGCTTTTGAGTGAAGTTTTCTTGGAGGCTGCCTTCAACCAAATGGGAGTAGAGCATAACGAGGAAGTGATAAACCCTGCTCAAGATGCTCTTATGCTGGATCAGCCTCCTGAGAGAATGACCCTAATCCGTGAACAGCAGTATTGGTTCCTCAAACGGATGATGGAGCGTGGAGTCATTAAATCTTCCACATCTGATAAAGTGACCTTCCTGAAGCTTGAGTTCCTGTTTGGAGACCGTCTCACTTCTACTGACTCGTCAGTGCTGAAGGTCAAGGAGGACTGGTTCTTTACTGCGAATGGAGTGCATATGACTGTTAAACAACTTGAACGTCAGTGGCCTTTGACGTCCTTCTGTCGCCTTGTTTCCCAGAAGAGGATGTCTTGGGAGCTTACCCCTTCTCAGGGGGGAGCGGTGACTGGTGTCATCCAAATTGATTCTACTTCCGACCAAAAGGATGCTTTGACCATTGTACGGTCTGGGTCTTCTTACACTTGGCGGACTTTACGTCCTGGGAGCCTCTACAGTGATGTACCCATTGATACGCTTGCTTATAGTGCTTCGACTTTTACACATCGTATGTTTTTGATGGAACGCTCCTACCCGACAGGAGAGTTTCGGGTGGAGGGTTGGTGCCATTACGTCTCCAAATGGGATAAACTGACGCTCTGGATCTTGTCGCAATTTCGGACTGAGCTCCGAGAGATCGGGTTGACTGCCACGATCCGTGCTACCCAGGCGGGTGTTGACCTTAATAGGCACATGTTCCTCGTACTCTTGGAGATGTTTGATATCCATACCGAGACCTTCTTTACTCCGGTAGGGGAGTTAGGGCTCGCACTTCATGAGATGTATGAGGTGTCTAAACTCCCTTGGGGGTCGAAGCCCTACGAAGAGTACTTTCCAACCAATGAGGAACTTCAGGTCCTGGGGGCAGAGCTGATGAAATGACGGCCGTCTTCAAGGAAGTGGCGAGTCATCATTACTATGTGCAGAGGAGGGATAAAAGCGGGTCGCAGCCCCATGTGACCGCTTGGAGAGATTATGTCTTTAGACAAGACAAAGAGGATTCTTCAAAGTTTTCTACTCCGCCGGCGCTCTCTCGTAGCGAGGTGCTGTCCGAAATGAGCACGTTAGGGGAGAAGAATCCCCGAGGAAATGAAGACCAGCAGTCAGATGCACGCTCCTATAGCTGCTTCTGGCACCTTGCTTATCCAATATCATCCAAGGCGGTTTTGGTCGCCTATCTGATGATATGGCTCCGGGATTGCGTGTTCGCAGGTGGATCCGGTGCCGTCGAGAGGGTGACTCAAAACTTAATCCTGCCAGCCGTAAAATTGGTCTTCGGCCGGCGCTTGGCTCTCCTCCCCGCAATGGTATGTAACCTGCAGCGAGGTTTGCGAGAGTTTGCTGGAAATGTGATTCATGATAGAGGCAGAAAAAATAACTTCCCGCACGCCGAACTGCCATTTCACTATTTGATGGGATGGCTGATTCTGTATCATCCCAGTGTGATGAGCCCAGGCTCGGAAGGAGATTATAAGGCTGGAGATGCATTCCTTCGTCGTTTCCATCGGAGGAGCTGGTCGCATACTGGTGTCCCGGTTTGTAGAAAGGTTTTATCCCGTCTTCAGGGTTGGGAGATCACCAAAGTTGGTCCCATCTATTTGGGTTTTGAGGCCAACGAAGATTTAAGGGACCTGGGCAAAGGTACCACCACTCTGCCTCAATGGGGATTCTACTGGTTGCAAAGTATCCGGCCGTCCCATCTGGTGTACCGGAACAGGAATCAGTGCTACCTGGAACCGTACTTGCCGAGCCGCTTTGCGCGGCAATTTGGTTATGCTTAGATGATGTTGGATAACCCCAGTATTACCCTGGGGTATGTTGGAAGTTTGTTGGATGGTGCACGAGCTTGGCATTACTATAATACCGGATGTACCGGAGCTCGTTTTACGTTGCCCGTCCCCGATCCGCGGCCGCCTATTCTTTACTCGGCCGCCAAATTTTACTGTGTTATGGCTGCCCCGCCCTCCGGATATGACAGGGAGACCAGCCTTATCGCAGGCACCCAGTTAGCAGCGACTGGGGATACGCCAGTGAAGGCCCGGCCGCATCGTCCGTCAGGGGTGGGTCAACGGAGTGCCCCCTCCGCATCACAAGCAGAACCCTCGGGCGATCGATCGAAATGATGTGCAGATACAGGGGCTGAATCTCTTGTGTCGAAGAAGCAGAAGAAGGCATCGTTACCGACGGTGTCATCGGATTCGGCGTCCGAAGAGGTAAGGACATCCTACTAAATCTGATTTTGGTTCCGCCACTTACGAGGCCCCATCTTCTTTTGTAGGAGTCGCTAAAAAGAAAACCTCGTACCCCAAAGTCGGGTGGGAGTAGGCGAGAAGAGATGGCGAGCTCGTCTGGAGTGCATATCCCGCCGACAATGATGTCTCTCAGGAAGGAAGATCCGGAGGATACTGTCATCGTGGAGGTTCCGGTATCCCCGGGTTATGTCAGGAGGGAACCTGAGGGTGCAGCAGCTTCCGAGGTGACGAAGGCCACAGCGGAGGCTTCACATATCGAAGGTTTAGCAAGTGCGCAGCTTCCTGGTGATGAAGAGGAATAGAGTTCATCATCTTCCGATGACATCGCTCCGGAGCTGCAGGAGTCTGTTGCGGGGGCAGCAGAAGCAGTGAGGATAGAGGAAAGGGTTGATTCCCCTCCTTGTCATGATGAAGGGAGGTCGGCTGAATCATTGCCAAATCCTTCCTTGGCTTTAACCATGGACATAGAGATGGCTACCGACCAGGCGGTAGCGACAGATTTTGTCCCTGTAGAGGGACTTGAGAAGAATGAGACCCTTCTGCCGGTCTTGTCTCCTGGGGCTGGCCAGGAGATAAATGTTGATCTCCCCGTTTTGTCGGGGGTGGTAGCTGATGCTGATAGAGCGTCGGGGGTAGAAGAGGTGGCCGTTGACGTCGGTAATTTCTCCGGGCTTGAGAAGGGTAAGGGTGTGGAACCCTCTGTTGCTCCTTCCACTTGGGGTACTATCACGACGCATGTGCCGGCTCCTTCTGTTCCTTCGGCTCCTCGGGCTAGCAGTCTGGCCCCTGTTGATGAAGAGCCTATTGCTGTCGAGGTTCAAACCTCTCAGATCGAGGTTGGCGGATCTTCCTCCGGTTCGCAAACTGTAGTAGCTCCCCCAACTCCTGCTATGACGCCGCAGGTGCTGGCGGATGCCGACGAGTATGTGAAGTTCCTCATCGAGGGAGTGTACAAAATACTGGAGAAAGGTATATCTGCAGTGATGGATGCCAAGGGGAGCTTTGCGACAGCAAAAGCTTTGGCAATGCCTTGTATCGAGCTGATCCGCGTTCACCAAGGCCATGACCATATGGCCAAAATTTTGGAGGTTTCGGTGATTGAGCTGGACGAGCGGCTCGCGGAACTGCAGCGCATCCAACGAAATGACCTCTCTGTCTTGATAGATGCAGAGATAGGGAAGTTGATTGCTGAAATCGAGGCTTCCCATCGAGCCGATGTGAGCAGTTGGGAGCGTGAAGTGGCTGGGACTGAGGCTGCGGCGGAGCAGTTGTCTCAATCTATGAAGAAGACGACGGAGAAGCGGGCTGCGGTGGATGCTAACATCGCAGAGGTTGATGCTCAGATGCGCCGTCTTGAAGACCAGCGGGCCCAACTTCAACTAGAAGCTGATCGTATCCTGGCTGAACACGTGGCATTCAAGCAGGAGGAAATGACTCTTACTCAGCGGACCCTTGCTTTGGCTCAGCAGCGACGACAGCTTGATGAGAAGTATGAGAGTAAAACTTCCCCTGAGGCTGTCGGATTAATGCGTCAAGAAGCCGAGCTCCGAGTCCAGGCGACTGTGGAAACTCGTACTGCCGACCTGAGACGTCGAGTCAGAGAGCTCTCATCCCACCCTGGAGAGGATCGGGGACTGTAGTTTCTCTTCTTTTTATGTGTTTTTGCAACTCTTGCTGGGGAAATAGCGTATTTCTGTACTCCCTTTTTTGAAAAATAAAGAAATACACTATCTCTTTTTTTTTGTGATGTGTTCATTTTTGATCTCATGAACTTGATGATTTATGTGGACCTATTATCTTTTGCGCACCTTGGTTTTTAGGTACAGATAATAAGTTTGAAGGAACCAACATGTTTGTTCAGAGGTAATGTGGACATGGCAATCATTAGGTTCAAATGATAGAATCTTCCTACTCAGAGGTATTTATGGACGTGGTAGGAATGATCCTGGGGGATACGCTGAACAACTCAGAGGTAATGTGGACGTGGAAGTTCTGCGATCAATGTACGACAACACAGGAGTTGTTTGTACGGGATATTTACTCAGAGGTAATGTGGACGTGGTAAACATGAAGGATAGCGTAAGCTCACGAAATGTAAGGTTCCGCTTTGTAGGATGTAGAGAGACAACTCAGAGGTAATGTGGACGTGGTTATCTTTCTACGGAAGGATGCCACGGAACAGCTGGGTTCCGGAAGCGTTTAATTTTGTGAAAAGAGGTTGTTTGGGGAAATATATGTCTTGGAGGATGTCAAGAATAGTACTTCTTTAGGAACTTGCCATTGATGGGCATCATGAACAAGTCCCCATTGGGTTTGGCGAGGCGGTAAGCACCGTTTGAGTATACCGTCTCAATGATGAAGGGTCCTTCCCATTTGGGCTCGAACTTCCCTGGTGTCTTGTGAGTTAACACCATTGGCCTTCTGACTGCTAAAACCAGGTCGCCAACTTGGAAAGTTCTTTGCTTGACCTTCTTGTTGAAAGCCTGTGATATACAGGCTTGGTAAAGTTCGATGCGTTGTTGAGCTAGGAGACGCTTTTCGTCAAGTGCCTCCAGTTCCCGCAGACGACGACGTTGATTGTCTTCTTCTGTGAGTTTGTTTGTGATCGCTACTCGGAGTGAGGGGATCTGGATCTCGAGAGGCAGTACCGCTTCGCTCCCGTAGACCAGGGAGAATGGTGTGTTGCCTGTTGGGGTCCGTACCGTTGTGCGGTAGGCCCAAAGACATTCGCCGAGCTTTTCGTCCCAGTCGTGTTTGTTGGATGACACGACCTTTTTGAGCAGCCTGACGATAGTTTTGTTGAACGCCTCAGCCAATCCGTTTGCTGCCGGATTGTAGGCGATTGAGGCCACGTTTTGAATGCGATTCTTGTCACAGAACCTGCTGAAAATATGGCTGATGAACTGGGGACCATTGTCATGAATGATTCGCCTGGGTACTTCGAAGCGGTAAATGACATGGTGTTTGATAAAGCTGACCACCCTGGAGCTTTTTACTTCCGCTAGTGGGACTGCTTCCGCCCATTTGGAGAAGTAATCGGTGATGGCCAGGATAAAACGATGTCCTCTTGATGAAGGAGGGGTGATTGGTCCTACAATGTCGATGCCCCAGGCTTCGAATGGCCAGGAGGCGACTGTAGGATGTAGAGGTTCAGACGGTGTATGTATGAAGTCTGCATGAAGTTGGCATGCATGGCACTTCTTAGCATATTCCACTGCGTCGGCGGCCATGGTTGGCCAGTAGTAGCCCATACGTCACAGTCGATCTTGCAACTTAGGACCTGGTTGGTGAGCTCCGCAAGTTCCGTCATGAGCTTCTCGAAGAGCTTCTGCCGCTTCTTCGTTAGACAGGCATCGAAGGAGAAGCCCGTCGAAGGAGCGTCGGTACAGCGTTTTAGTGGCTGTATCGTAGTAGAATCGAAGAGAGCGTCTCCTGACTGAGACGGCTTCCTTCGGGTCTTCCGGAAGGATTCCGTAGACGGCAAAGTCGATGAACGGGAATCTCCAGTCTCGGACATTAACATCGGTGTTTGTCAGCACGGCGTGAGCCATTTGCAAACATAGGTTGTTTCTGGGACAAATCAAGTCTCGGCCAGTTACCGTGACATAGTGTTGAGTCCCAAGGGGCGCGGCCAATGAGGCTGCGAGGCCAGCCAGAGCGTCAGCCTCCAAGTTTTGTAGACAGGGTACATGTTCGATGAAGAACCCAGTGAAGGTTGAAATGATGTTCAATGCAACTTCATGGTAAGGGATCAAATCTTCATGGCGAACCTCGTATTGCCCCCGAATCTGGTTTACGACGAGTTTCGAGTCGCCGTAGGCTTCCAGATGATCCACCCCCAGCTGTTGTGCTAGCTGGAGTCCCATGACGAGTGCGTTGTACTCAGCAACATTGTTGGAGCACAGCTTCGAAAGAGAGTATGTGCGCTGGATGACCAGCTGATCGGGGGAGACCAAGACTACCCCCACTCCTGCGATGATTTGGCCGTTGGGGCCCGTTCTTGAAGCGCCATCGAAGAACATCCGCCAAACGGGGCTTCCTTCAGTGACGTTTGATTCTTGGACTTCATCCGGGATGTCTTCATAAAGTTTTAAAGATTCTGGGATGGGGTATGCAGCTAAAAAGTCAGCCAGAGCCTGACCCTTGACCGCCTTCTGCGGGACAAACACCATGTTGTATGGCGTTAGTAGGATCGCCCATGTTGCCAGCCGGGAGTTTAATGACCCTGGCTTCGTCATGAGAACTCTGAGTGGATTGACTCGAGAGATGACGTGAATTGTCTGGCCCGAGACGTAATGACGAGTCTTCTGAATGGCAAACACCAAAGCCAAGCACTCCTTTTCAACGGGGTTGTACCGATGTTCGGCCCCGATGAGTGTTCGACTGAGGTAGTAGATTGCTTGCTCGTAGCCTGCATCGCTGTTTTGAGCCAGTAAAGCGCCGAGGGAATGATCCATGGCACGGACGTAGAGGAGGAATGGTTTGCCGGCGACAGGTGCCACTAGGACTGGCGGGCTTGTCAAGTAAGCCTTGATGTCGTCGAAAGCCTTTTGGCACTCCTCTGTCCAGACGTAAGAGACTCCCTTCTTCATGAGCTGAGTAAAGGGTTGACATTTACCGGAGAGGTTTGCTATGAACCTCCGGATGTATGCCAGACGTCCCTGTAAGCCCCGAAGTTCTCGAAGGTTCTTCGGAGGGTCCATGTTGAGGATGGCTTTAGTCTTCTCGGGATCGACATGAATGCCTTTTGCCGTGATGACAAAGCCCAAGAATTTGCTGCTAGAAACCCCCAGGAAGGATTTAACGGGGTTCATTTTGAGTTGATGTGCCCGCATGAGATCAAAGACCGTCCTCAGGTCCTGTAGGTGATCTTTTTTGAGGCGGCTCTTGACTGCGATGTCGTCAACATAACACTCAACTGTCTTGCGAAGATGTTGACGGAAGATGGTACTCATCGCTCGTTGGTATGTTGCACCGGCATTCTTCAAGCCGAAGGGCATTACTGTGTAGCAGAAAACACCTTTCGGAGTCCTGAATGATGTGTGTTTTGCGTCATCGGGGAACATCTTGATTTGATTGTAGCCTGAATACCCGTCCATGAAGGACATGCGTTCAAAGCCACATGTGTTGTCGATCATTACATCGGTGATTGGGAGCGGGAATTCATCCTTCGGGCAAGCAGAGTTGAGATCCCTGAAGTCGATACAGACTCGTATCTTCCCGTTCTTCTTGGTGACAGGGACGACGTTGGCTACCCAGTCCGGGTGTTGTTCCTCACGGATGAAGCCACTGGTCAAGAGTTTGTCCACCTCCTGATCGATGGCATTCATGATGTCCGGGCGGAAGCGTCGCTGTTGTTGTTTGATAGGTTTGGCATCTGGTAAGATGTTCAACCTATGCATCGCGATCTGTGGATCGAGACCCGGCATGTCTTCGTAGCTCCAGGCGAAGACGTCAATATACTCTTTAGCCAGTTGGACTAAAGATTCTCGGTCTTCTCCTTCCAAGCTTTTGCTGATAAAGATGGGTTTAGAAGAAGACCCATCCCCGAGGTCGATCTGCTCGACTTCGTCTTCGGTGGGAGGTTCTCGTAACTCAAAACGAGACTCCCATTGTTCTCATAGGCGTTGAGCCCAGGGTTCCTCTTCGAAGGGTTCCGGCGGTTGGTCTTCGCCTTCATCTTTCTGAGGTTGCGCCGATGTCATGTTAGCTGACAGCACTTTCCTGAAGACTGATCCGATGCTGGTATCGGAATCCCACGTCGATGCTTCAGACGAGTGGGAATGTTCTATGTCTTCTGCGTCTGAACTCTCTGGAGTTGATGGCGGCGTGACATAGCCTAACCCCTGTCGAGTCCGTATATAGTAATCTTGTGGCTTTCCATTGGGCATCGAAAGCCGGACAGGGAGATGCCGACCCTTACCGTAGTTTAGGCCTTTATTGCTTTTCAGGTCGTAGCCCATCTTTTGGATGATGCGCTTTACCGTATCCGTGTACCGATAGACTTGTACTCTGCCGGTATCAGGTTCGGGCTCGATTGACGGGAGGTCCTGATGACGCTCGACTTTGCCCGAGATGATGGTGCCTTCGTCTCGGCTTCGTGGGGGGATTATGAAGACTCCTTGAGACGGGACCACTCGATTATGGTGGACGGTCGTTATTTGTGTTTGCAACGACCGTAGAGCGTTATCTAATGTATACATGGCATTCCAGTGTGGAAGACAAGAATAATTGAAAGACACTCTATTATTGATAAAGTACGAGATTTTATCCCGTGGGATTACATTGTCTAAGGAGGGTGCGTCTACATCAGCAGAGATATATTCGCCAAGCTCCTCATCTGTAAGTACTGGGGCCGGATCAGGAGAGTCCTCCACCGCTCTGACTTTGGGGTCTGAGAGGGTTATGTGAGCCCTCTCCGGCATCTTGGATGACTGCGGCGGCTTGCCTTTAAGACGCACCTTGAGAGGTGCCTCGGTTGCGCCTCCGATGAGTGGCGCCTTCCCTTGTAATTTTACCACCAGGGGAGCCGCTGTTTGAGGTGGCTTTCCCTTGAGGCGTATCTTCAAGGGAGCTTCGTGAGTCGGTGCTTTCCCTGATAGCTTGATGCTCATTGGAGGCGCCTTCTGGGGAGGCTTGCCCTTCAATCGGATTTTCAAGGGGGCGTCGGGAGTCATTTCGGGCTCCAAGTCCGGCTCTGTTGCCGTCTCTGCTTCATCATCGACGTCGTTGGCTTCCTCCTCGTCAAGTGGCTTGTACAAGTCGGAATCGGTGAAGTAGGCCTCAATCCCTTTGAAGGGATCGATATCTGCAAACTCCGTCCGGATGACGCCGTTGGTGGATACATATTTCATGCATTGGTGGAGCGTGGAGGGCACCACCATGTACTCATGTAACCATAGTCGTCCGAGTAAGATGTTGTAGTTGACCTCGGCATCCACCACATAACAAGTCACCTCAGTTTTGAGGCTGCCGATGTGACACTTCAGCCGGATCTTGCCCAGTAGCTCGCTCTTGCTAGCGTTGAAGCCACTGATGGTCGTATTGGAGGGCGCCAGCCGGTACATTGGGATCCCCAGCTTTGATAGCAGCGCCTTTGGAATGATGCTTAGGGAAGACCCCGGATCGATCTGAATCCTGCTCACCTTTACCGAACCGATGTACCCTGTGTAATACAACGGTCGGTTATGTCGGTGATGCTTGAGCAGCATGTCTTGTTGGGTGAAAGTTATGTTTGGGATAACTTCATCCGCACAATGACAGTGTGCACAAGTAGTTGGGAGGTCTTCAGGCTGCTTGATTTGACTGAGAAAGGATTCGGCATCCTTCAGAGCTTCGCAGAGAGCTTCTCGGAAGTCCTTGGAGAGACGCAGGAGCTCGAACAAAGACAAGCGTGCAGGAGTACTGGCCAGTTGTGCCAGAATGTTAAAATTGTGGGGCTTGGCTAGCCCCGAAGCATTTTCTTTCCGCAGAGGTCTGTCGAAACGGGCCTCCACTTGCTTTTGTTTATTGGCTGCTGAGGGCTTGGATGGACCCTCCTCAGGGATGGTGCCAGGAGGCACCACTTCGGCGGCAGCTTCACCGGGCTGGGAGTTCTGTTGTGCACGCGTCTGCACAGGAAGCGCCTCTTCCATTGAAGAAGAGACCGTGCGGCAAGACTTGATCTTCCTGCCTTTTGCTTTGGAGGTAGGGCGTACCTCCGGTTGAGTTACCTCGGAGACGAGGTCAGGGTGAACCCAGAGGACCTCTCCTCGAGATATGGTGAGTGGGACAAGTCCACTCACATTGTCACGGGTGGGTGGCAAGTTCACCACCTCCATTGTCGCCTTAGGGATGGGGACGACGCCATCTTGTGTGGTAGTCGGCAGCAAGGTGCCGAACTGAAGTGACACCACATTAGCTGACACCGTCTTCTCTTCGTAGTCGACGGAGATTACATCCGCATTGATCATGCGCTGGATGTAATTTTTGAGGACGTAGCAGTCCTTGGTCGGGTGTCCGACAAACCGATGGTAGTAACAGTACCTCGGGTTGTCCATTTTCCCGACTTCATCGGGCCACTTCGGGTCCGGAAGCTTGATCTTGTCACCCTGCTTCAGTATCTCAAAGAGTTGCAGGGTGTCGTCATCATTGAATGAATAAACCTCCTTGGGTCTCGGTGCCAGTGGAGGCTTTTGAGTAGGCGCAGATGCGCCCTTCGAGGCATTAACAGTCAATGCCTGTTTCCCCTTTGTTTCTCGTCCGGAGTTGTTGATTGCGGACTTTTTCCCCTTATCGTCAAAGGCGGAGAAGCTAACACCCAGAAGACGTGCATTGGCCGCCTTCTTCTCTGCAGCTTCAGCTTCGATGATTAGGGAGCTCCAGTCGGAAGGGGGAGTAGAGTTAAGCCAGAGCTTTACTGCAGGCAGCATGTTCATACTGCAAGCGGAGAGAAGCGCATGCTCTGGCATGCCTGGAGGTAGCCTGAAGCAGGCCTGACGGAAGCGTTCGATGAATGCCCGAACCGTTTCCTTGTCCTTCTGGCGTATCTCAATGAGAGACGCCATCGTCATGTCCTTCCCACCGTCGTAGAAGCGGTCGAGGAAGAGGCGTGTCAGGTCATCGAAGGACGATATAGAATTATCGGGGAGGCTGCAGTACCAGTCATACGCCACCCCTTTCAGAGCCCCAACAAAGATGCTGGTGAGGAGCGCGTCCTCCTTCGGAAGATGCCCTGTCTGCGACTGGAAGTACGTCAGGTACCGTCGTGGAGAGTCCTTCCCGTCATATGGCATGAGTGTTTGTGGTTTATACTTTGGGGGATAAACCACCTTGTTCCACTCAAGGGGATAAGGCTGGGGAATGCCCATCTTCTGGCGCTTCTCCTGCCTGTTCTTGGACTCGAAGCGCTCCCGTAGATCTTTGATCATTTCGACCACGTCCACCGTAGAGCTAGGAGTCGGGGAAGGAGGTACCACCTGGAGTGGAGCATTTGAGGGCTCCGACGTCCGGGGTGCTTCTGTGTCTGAGGGTGTCCGTTGGAGGGGCACACTCGACTCTCCATTGGCTCCTGGGTCGGGACCATTTGAAGGTGTCCTGATCAAGGCCGACCGCATCTCAAACACTGCTTGAGTCAGTGCTTGCATTGAGGCAGAGAGGGGTTTGAGTCCTCCCTCTAGCGAGTCTATGCGCTGGACAATGTCCTGTGGCGGCGCATCAGTCTCAAGATCACCCCCGGTCATGTATACTGTCATGACACGACCGAAAGTGGATGGATTAGTTGAGGCTTCGCTCTCAGCCTCGCTCTCATGTGGGGGAGTCACTTCTCCTGGTGTTTGGCCACCCCCAGCCACATTCTGGAGTTCGTCTTCGACAGGCGCATCTGCAAGGGCCTGACTGCCCTCAGCTCTGTCTTGAAGGGCCTCTTCGTTTCCAGCACTACCCCCGGCGGTGTCCTGGAGGACATCGTCATTTTGAGGGGCTTCAGGGAGGACATCTTCGCCTTGATGAAGATCCGCCGCAGCTGTGCTTTGGACATCTTCGTCTTCGGAAGGAGGCTCGACAAGGGTCTGGCTACCCCCAGCTTCCTCCAAGAACTTCTTCCTCGACCGAGTGCCTTCGAACACTCCAGAGGTCGAGACAGCTGCCTTGGTTTTCCTCGGCTGGCTTTTGGATGAAGACGAGGAATTGGCAGTCGTCTTCCAGACAGATGAGGAGTTGGAGATCACGTCGCATGAAGCAACCTTTAGCTCTTCTTGTGCTGACACCTTCGTCCCAAGGCGATGTCGGAGGGGTGTCGATGATTGTAGCCGTTGGAAGACCGACTGCTTTGGCGGTACTGCCGTCTTGCAACAGCAGTTGATGGTGACCACTGCACAAGTGTGCCCCGTGAGAGGCGCATCGTGCTTGTTGGTCAACTCTCCTGACCGACGCTTGTGAGTGATCACGTTGCGCAGGTCGTCGGAGGAGAGTGCTACCCTCATACCCCTCTCAGGCGCATGGCAGGGCCAAGCGCCGGGGTGGTCGGGTAAGTGCTGCGCCCCCTGATCTAATACCAAGCAGGCATCACGATCAGTAGTGGGGGAACCACAGCATTTGAAGTGACTTGAACGGACCTCAAACGCACAACCAGAGGAGGCGCGGGAGTTCAAGACCACTGAGTTTGCCTCTCTCGGCTTGGTTGTGCACGCAGTGAATGCGCCCAAGCGAGATGAGGACTTTGAAGGTCGACTCGTTGTCGGTGCAGAAGCACTTGAGTCAACCTTGTACAGCTTGCCATCGGCAGCGCGCGTGATTGTAAGCGCGTGCCTCTGGCCGGCTGCTGGCATAGCACGTTTGTGGCGCATGGCCCGTGCCGTCTTGGATTTCTTCGTACCAGCCCGCTGGGGCGCATAGTACTCAGCATCCAAATTCTCCTCGCCATTACAGCGAGTGAGTCTGTCAAAGACAGAGGCTCTTTGTGGCGCATCAGAAGTGATGTGCGGGGCATTGGCTGCGCCTCTGCTCCGTCGACGTATCTTCCTCGCCTGAGAGGAAGATGGCTGGGGAACGTGGTCAGCCGCACGCTTCCCCGAGAGATGCGCTGCATCAGCGGGCGCACCTTGACTGCTGAGGACGTCAGCAGGAAGGGAAGGCTGGACGGGCCCATCCCCTTCAACGGTGGTGCCCGAGGCGTCGACTTTGCGCACCCAGACTGCGTGGGTCTTCTTCGACTTCGACAGCCGCTTCGAAGGACTCGCACTTCCTTCAGAAATAAACTCCTCGTACGCCTGTTGATTGAGGCGCACTACCAGCGTCTTGTGGGAGGAGCCCACCTTCACGTCGTCGGCCTGTGACACAACTTTCTCGGTAGAGGAGAAAGAAGTCCCCAGCAGAGTCGCCAGCTTGTTTGCCATTAAAATTATTTTGATTGAAATTTTAATACAAACAGAACAGTAATACAATATAGGACTTAGATATAGTCCTAGGAGTACACTTTTGTTTAAGCTGGGTCCTTAGTGCCAATGGAGCAAGTGGTAATGCGTTGACTTCGTTGACCGGCTGACGACGGTTATCGGTTCTCTGAAGGTGTTGGTTGCTCTGGGTGCTGGAGTTTGCTGAGAGGAGGAAGACGTTGAGTGTCTAGAACTGCCTCTCCGGTGATTCTCTGTTGTAGATTCTCTCTGTGTTGTGAGACTCCCTGTGTTGTGAGACTCTCTGTGTTGTGAGACTCCCTGTGTTGTGAGACTCCCTGTGTTGTGAGACTCTCTGTGTTGTGAGACTCCCTGTGTTGTGAGACTCTCTGTGTTGTGAGACTCTCTCGTGTGAAGGAGATGATCCTTCTATTTATAGTTTTGTAGGCTGGCTGCTCATGCGCGCATGCAGGATACGCCGGTGTGGGGACGCCACGTGGAGGTTGCTGATGGAGGCGCACGGATGCTGCGCCCTGATCGAGGGGGAGAACTCTTCATACTGTTGTTGTGAGCCGGCACGTAGCAGAGAGAAGATCTTTCCGTTGCTGAAATCTTGGACGAGTTGAGTCAAAAGACACGTGTCGTCGACTCATGGTTCGAAGATCTCGGATTTGGTGGAGAGGAGTGATCTGGTGAGCTGCGCCTTGGATTGGGCGCAGGAGGAGGCTGCGGCTCATAACCTTTAGGAGTTACAAACCATTTGAGGCGCATGGCTTTTGAGGCGCATGCAGGCGACTTTCCTTCTGTCTTTCGGGATCAGAGAGCAGCTTGGGGCGCATGGCTTTTGAGGCGCATGCTGATTTGGACGCATGGCCGTAGAGGCGCATGTGGTTGGTTGAGTGGCCACGTGGCAGTAGCCGTCGAAATAAAGTCTTGATGATGCTGACGTTGTCGACGCTTCGTTTTCTGAAAAAGCTGTCGACTGTTCAGACTTTGTGAGGCGTGCTGCCAACTCTGTCATTTCAGCATTTAATGTTGGTGACGTTCGATGGACAGCTGAGTGGGCGCGTCGGTTGGCGTTCCACTCGGTATGGAGATGTGTGGGGGTGCACCCTCTGTAATACGCCGAGTACTGTAGGGCACGTCTGTGTGATACGCCTGATGCCGAAGGGCGCGTCCGTGTGATGCGCTGTCTGGCTGGCGCATCGGACATATCTTTTAATGATACGGCTGTCTCGCTCTTCGAGTGCTATAAATAGCCGTTTGGCTGAATTCGAGGCGTCCGGTTCATCCATTTAATGTAAATTCATTGCACGGAATTCGAAGGGCCATCCACTTGGCACGTGGGTTTGATCTGCCTGGCCTATAAATAGTGGCATGGAGAGAAGATTTGCTTCTTATTCCCTCACGTACTTCCAACATGAACTTGAACATGCGGGTGCATTCTGTTGACGAAGTGCTCCCGAGGGTGAAGATGAGACGCTGTGTTGTCTTCGATGCACTTGAAGGTGACTGTTACATCCAAAAGACGAAGTCGAGGGCTTCCGAGGCAGGCGGAAGGTGCCTGTTGCATCCAAAGATAGGGATGCTCGGGCCTTGTCTCCGCTATTCCGGAAGAGCCGTAGATCGGAATGGCGGTGCTAGGCTCTATCTTCCTTCAAAGTGGGGTTTGCCCAATTTGGTTGTGTTGAAAGCTGCTCCTTTAGCCGCGGTTTCGATCACGGTCTTCCTTCGCCTTTGGAGGCTCTTTCGAAGCCTCCCCTGGCCACAGCATTTGCGGTGCTCTTCTCTTCCTTGGTTCCAGCCAGAGGGTTAAATGCTTTGCTTGACGAAGCACTTATCAGGTGAGCCTGGCTGGAAGAGCGGCACATAACTGGGCTGCTGAAGGGATGCACATAACTGAGCTGGATGCACATGACTGAGCTGCTGAAGATATGGTGGGATGCGCCTGGTTGGAGGCGCATGATGTCTGCTGCGCCTGACTGATGGCGCATGGTGGCTGCTGCGCTTATCTGGAGGCGCGTGGTAGCCGCTGGCTGTAGACTTAGGATCTTTTCTTTGTAGAAATTCTCCTTTGTACAACCTTTTCTTAGACATGTAATAGACTTCTGTATATCAAAAAAGTCTTCTTTCGAATGTCTATCTTTATTGATCTTGCTGTGAAGTTCTTCGTCTGAGTTCTAGCGCATGTAGTATCTGGCGCATGGACTTTCTGGTTGTGAAATTCCATGCTTCTACAAGACTGTCCTGCATGTTTTGTTTTAGAACAGTCCTGATTAGTTGATTTTCAATCCCATTTCATCTAACTGTACAGTCCTAAATCCTAATGTGGTATCAATCTCTTGAGTTCAAATCTTGTATCCTTATTTAAGTATCACTGATGTATGAAAGATTTTTCTATTGTTTCAAGTAGAGGAATATGAGTATTAGTTGGATTTGGATTGAATAGAAGATAGGTTCAGTTGGTTGAGTTGGATAGAGATAAATAAGAAGTTGACAGTTAACTATACTAATAGTTAGGCATATAGATATAAAAATTATATAGGTAGATTTCTTCAGATGAGAAGTAATACAAGGAGGGCCCAAATAGAACCAGTGCACTTGGTGCACAGGTCAGGCATGAAATATAGGACCTGCTGCCTTAGGCAGCAATATATAGCAGTGAAATGATATTGATTAGTTACTACTGTGTATCAGCTATGCCATGAAATGTTAATTTCCCCTACCTCATATCAATTTGGGTTTCCATTCCCTTACAATCGATCAGTCCCTGTACTCACATGGTACAGAGGAAAGAATGGAACAATAGGATTTTGTGTGTGGGTTTAGATATATAACCAATTATGGTAAGAATGGACCTTTGTGCACATTAGGATGTTCTGCTTATTAAAGCAGCAACAGACACCTATGTATGTAGGTGTTAGAGTACCACCTTGGTGCCAGGAATGGGGCAGCAGCTCCTATACAGGCCTACCCAACCTGTACAGTCATAACAGGGTCCAGGTTGGTGGTGAAAATATAGATAATGAGAGATGTATCTAGTATCCTATACTGTACACCAAAAGAAATACAAGGGGTACTAACTTCAGTTGTAGGAACATGTCTAAAATTAATAGATATAGGGTTATGAGGGTATGGAACAAAGAGGATGATTAACTAAGAGACGAGCATAAGAAAGAGGTTAGAATACTAGAAGACTATAGTTAACATAAAATAAGGGAAGTCACTAATAAGGAAGTCACTGATAAAGGTAGAGAGGTTAGTAAAAAGGGTGTAATAAACTTAGAGCTAATAGATAGGCAAATTTTGTACTCTCAAATTGTATTTTGATCCTATTGATTTATAAACAGGTTTATTAGACTTTTGACTCCACATTTGGCCCGTGCCAACAGCTCAGGACCACAGGCAAGTATACCTTGCCGAACATTATGCAGTAGTTATATTGTTTCCTTCTATTGTTTTCCTTTCATATTGTCACATGATTTCCATATTGTGATGGGTGTCCTTGATTGCCTTACTTGTTCTAGATTATGTGCACGTATAGAATCTTCGATATTACTTGTTTAGTCATCTTGTTCATGTTATTGTGTCTTATGATAGAATTGCCAGTTCTATACCATGTTCTTGACTTGACTAATCTTAACTGGGAGTATCTTGTATTGTACTACAGTTGAGACATACTATAGATTGGGAGTATCTTACATTGTACTACGACCTATAGCAGATTCTTCTACCTTGATATTGATTGATTAATTTGACTTACGACACTATAAATTGGGAGTATCTTGCATTGTACTACGGTTTATAGGTGTATTCTTGTATTCCTTTAGGAGAGAAAATCGATACTAGGATTGGCTAATCTTGACCGAGAGTATCTTGCATTGTACTACAGTCGAAACCTACTATAGATTGGAAGTATCTTTCATTGTACTACAAGCTACGGGGGTTAATCGATTGATTGATAGCCAAGTCTAGTATTACATTTCCATGTTTTAGATATCTTTTTGGCACAGTTCTTATCCTCTATACATGTTATTTACTGTCATATTAGTAGGCATGTTTTATGTATCTTACTAGTCCTCTGAGGACCTGATGATCTCTTCAGGTTTAGCCGAGTATTGAGCCAGATGCACGCGAGCAGGTTTGAGCCATTATTGGACCACGGTGCCACTGCAGACGAGGGTATTTTGATGATTAGTAGTTTGACTCGATTATTTCCATTTCATGTACTATTTTATTTCGTCTACTAGTAGTAGATTTGTGTCCACTGGACGTGACCTAGATTCATGATGAGCTTGATATTTTATTTTATTTCATTCTATATTCAGTTGATTGTGTCATATTTCTGTGGATGAGATCTAGACTGCCTTGTTAGATCCATAGATTCTGTGACTTGTATATATACTAGACAGCGTTCTACCGCCGACACTGTGGCATAGGCTGGACTTGGACACATCTCGTATCCGAAAAATGGGTGCGGGTCGTGACAGTATGGTTTAAGAATGGCTTCATTTCTGAGTGATATATACCTCTACCATTTCAGAATGAGATGTATAGTGACCCTTTCCATCGGATAGCAATGAGTCTATCTGTGAGCCTTGGGTAGTGTTGAGACTTAGCTGGGAGACATGCCACAGGTGCCTTGGTTGGAAATTATTCAGTCGGGTGATGACTCAGACTAGTAAGACGGTTAGTATGTTGTGGGTAATAGGTTTGGCAAGAAAATGTTGTGGCCTTGAACATTGAATGATAGTTGCGATTAGTTGGATGGAAATCGTGTTATGGCTATTACAGTTTGGTTGCTATGAAAGTTTTACAAATATTGTCAATGACTCGGATGAATGTTGAAAATCTGTGCTATGACCCTAAGGTACGATAGATGTTAACCCATCTTGATCGTTGAAGGATAGAATCGGTAAAGTATGAGTTGTGCTTAATGAGATGAATAGTCGTTGCATATGTGCATGTATGCTGAGGGATTGAATTGTATTACAAAATTAACGAGTAGTGACCCTAAATATTTGTTTTGCATAGAGAATGGTTAATTGGTACATGAATTGCCGGATTGAATGGAATGAACTACTCGACCCTTGTGGTATAAGATGTTAAGAATGTCCGTATAAGATTGGATGGCTGGGAAACGAATGGGATCGAGAATCGAAAAATGTGTCAGATAGTGTCGGTAGATGGTGTGACGGTATAGATGACTGTCAGTTGGGGTATAGATTACTAGCTTATGACTTAGTGGTATGACGTTGTCATGCAGACCGAATAATGCAATTACATAGTTTTGTTGAGACTATCGGAATCGATGACCATTGAATAGTTAGTCTCGATATATAGACCCATATGGGTACGATAGAATTGGAATGGAAATAGGATTATTAGAAATTATATGTCGTGTCGGGATTTGAACATAATGTTGCTAGATCGATCTTAGTCGATCATTGGGTAAGTCTAGAATGAGCCTGTGGTGAACTAGTTCCTTGAGGATGACCCTAGATAGATAGATAGATAGATAGATAGATAGATAGATAGATAGATAGATAGATAGATAGATAGATAGATAGATAGATAGACTTGACCCTACTGACCATGAACTGCATAACCAATTGTCGGCACAGCCGACAATGGCGATTAGTTATTCAAACGAAGTCGATACCCATAGGTTTGGGTAGAGTTGCTTGAAACTGTCGGTTGCTTGTTGGCCTAAGAATAAGAAACTAGTATAACCGTAGTAGCCGTCCATTCTAGGGAAGTCACCTGAATGATTAGGTTTAGCTATCGATATAGCTAACCTTAGAGACTTGACCGAATAATAGGGAGACCGTTAGCAAACCATAGGATGACCCTTTGGTATTGAACGAGAGGTGGTGGTAATGAGTATGACCTAAGGAAGTATATGCTTCAAATTGTGCCTTAGAGATGTATGACCCTTTGAAGTAATATGTCGGCTTTAGCGAGAACTATAATCGTGGGCTAAGACTTGAGCGGTGAGTAATGAGAAGTCAATTGTTCCATGAGATGGAACTGACTGCTCATTGTTCGACATCACAAAAGGTTGAACGAACTTTTGGTTTATTGAACGTAAAAAGACCTGTGTACAGAGAAGGAAGCCCAAAATAGGATATTCTAAGTACAAGGGGAAGACCTGTGTATAGAGAAGGAAGTTCTAAATAGGACATTCTAAGTACAAAGAAAAGAATTTATGGAAAAGTATGACGATGGAGATCGAGCACTGCAGCGGCTCCTTTACTCCGTTGACGATCTGACGACGGGTTAAACTTGCTCTGACCTTCTGATACCTTTGATGGAACTCTAGGGTTGCCGATTAAGAGGATGCCTGGAGCTGGAGATTTGATATTCGGTGGTCTCCCCTTTATTAAAGGAAAACTCGTTCTATTTATAAGGGAAGAAAGCACATATGCGATGCGTATTAAGGTTTTGAGATATGAAAGAATCTGCTGTCATTGTACGGTACGGGCTTCTGCGGCGCTGACACATGGCGAACATTGAGATTCCCCTCAATCGAAATCTCTGGTGGTTATCAAAATAACCGAAGGAGGAGACACATGGCGTGTGCCGATTTGCATGTTCGGATGCAGCCGGGTAAATCTTGGAATTTTATCTCAGATTTAGATTCTGATTGATCCTCGTCTAAGATTTTAAATCATTTTGATAAGATATCAATCATGATGAACCCCAATCTTATCTTTGATAGAGTCAGTTTAAGCAAACTGACTGGGTGGAACCATACTTCATATGCCTCTAGCGAGGTCCGAGTACTGCTGTGCTTTTGGGACGACGAGTTGTCCGTTCTTCTAGAAACAATGGAGCCTCTGTACTTTCAGGCGACGAGTGAACTATGCTTCGAAGGCGACGGAGCCTCTGTACGTATGAGCGACGAGAAGGCTGTGTTTTGAGCGACGAAGTCACTGTGCTTTAGGACAACGAGTAGGCTTGTGCTTCAGTTTAACGAGGTTACTGTGCTTTTGGAGCATCATGCAGACTATTATTGGATGTAATGGTATCTCCCAAGTCTCTGACGAAAGGTAGTTGAGCTTCTGGGTGGGAGCAGAGTGCTACGCCGTTGGAGTTGTGGTGGTGCAAAAACATCACTTGTCTGTGCCTAAGGTTGGCGCAGGAGTGTAGCTGCACCTTTGGAATGAAGGTATTAGCTTTGAAGTCTTCTTTTAAAGAGCAATGAATGACCGCTCCTTAATGAACGACTCCCTCTTAATTGCCACCATTACTTAGGAAATTTAAAGGAGTCATAGGATAGTCTAGGACTTAGTCGAATGAACCTTATTTAATGAGGTTCATCGTGCTGAGTCCTAGGTTCATCCCATTAATGTAGGAACTTTGACCGTCGGCCATATGGCCTGCATTGTGGACCACTCCCGTCCTATATAAAGGGGGAGTGTCTTCTGAAGAGTCGTGTCTTCTTCTTCTTCTTCTTCTTCTTCTTCTTCTTCTTCTTCTTCTTCTTCTTCTTGTCCTTTAACATCATGCTGGATCCAGACTTAGCTTTGAGCGATGGTTGGCCTTGCCTAAGTCAAATTTTGGTTGAGGATTCCTTCGTTCAAAGGGGATATGCCTTCGTAGAAGAACTGTTGATGAGCCTACGTGCTGGAAAGCTTCTCGTGAGGAGTTCAAACCTCGGCGACGCCTTGGAGGTCTTCAAGGTCCTGACGACCTAGCTTGTGGGTGGATGGCCAACCCGGAGAGCCACAGGTTGTGCTCTGTTCTGCTCATTCGGGGCTTTGCGACCTGCTGCACCTTCTGAAAACCCGGGCCAGTAGCTACTTCAGGAAGTTGCTCACTTCAGCCGAGCACCTGATGTGCTTTTGGAGGATTACGCCCATAAAAAGTCAGAATATGCTTCAATATAGATCAATCTTCGAGTATGTGTACCAAGAAGAAGGAGGCTGCGCTTTGACAGAGACTAAACCCCTTGTAGACTCCTCTAGGCTTTGCTGAATCTGTAATCGATTCTTTGTAGAAGAATAGGATTAGTCCTTTATATGTAGCCTTGATGAATCTTCACTAGACCTTTGTAGACATGATAATAAAAAAACTTTCTTCCATTTCTTCTGTTTTGTCTTTTTAACACTGTCTGCACAGTTTGTATTATTTACGCTAAGGTGGAGGAATATTGTCAGCTGAAATTTTTTATGCTTCTACAAGACCCCCTTCAAAGTGTCCTGAACTTGGATCAAGCTCGGGGTACTTTGAATAGAAGCATGAACACGTGTCTCTTTGTAGGCAGAATTCCTATCACCTCTGTTTCCAGGCTAGCGTCGTGCTTAAGCTTCAGCATTAAATACCTCTGTGTGTGTAACTACGAAAAGTCTGTACTAGGTCTTTGTAGCCACATGCTTCTGTACAAGGACTTTTCTGTCTCTTTATTTAACGAGCTCAGGTGAAAGATTTTCTGGCCCTTGATGACCATGACAAGGGGTCATCATGGAAGACGTGCATAACCAGAGGTAAAATAAACGTGGCAGGCATAATCTTTGCTAGGATGTAGAACAACAATTCAGAGGTAGTATGAACGTGAACTATTAGCCATGATAATCATAGGATCAATCAAGGAGATGGCGACTACTCTGAGGTAATATGGACATGGTAGCCGCAATTTTAGGTGTCGAGGAGCAATCCAGAGGTAATATGGAAGTAAAGTGCTTCATATACTTGAGGAAAAATATAGAAGAGAGGAATTCCCTTACCATAACCAATAGACGCCCTTAGGGGATGTGGGAGCCTATGCCAGTTCCGCCTTCAGGCATAATACTTCTTCAGAAACTTGTCATTGATGGGCATCGTTAGCAAGTCGCCATTAGGTTTTTCCAGCCGGTAGGCACCATTAGAATAGACCGCCTCTATAACGAATGGTCTCTTCCACTTGGGCTTGAACTTTTCTGCCGTTTTGTGAGTCATCAACATCGATCTTCGGACTACCAAGACGAGGTCGCCCACTTGGAATGTTCTTTCCTGTACCTTTTTGTTAAAGGCATCGGAAATACGGATAAAGCTCGATTATTTGCTGTACTAGCAGGCGTTTTTCGTCTATCGCTTCTAACTCTTATAGCCGTTGGCGCTGGTTGCCTTCGTCAGTCAGCTGGTCAATGATGGCTACCCATAAAGACAGAATTTGGATCTCCAGGGCGAGGACTACCTAACTTCCAAAGACAAGGAAGAATGGTTTGCTGCCCGTGGGTGTGCGAACGGTCGTACGGTAAGCCTATAAATATTCGCCTAACTTCTTATTCCATCAGTATTTGTTATAAAAGATGACTTTCTTGAGCAGCTTGACAATGGTTTTGTTGAATGCCTTGGCTAGTCCATTAGCCGCAGGATTGTAAGCCGTTGATGCCATATTCTGAATCCGGTTCTTGTCGCAAAACCGATGGAACGAATGGCTTACGAACTGGGGGCCAATGTCGTAGACATTCCTTCTAGGAACTCCGAAGCGGTAAATAACGTGGTGCTTGATAAAGCTAATCACGTTGGAGGTTTTTACTTCTATCAATGGTACTGCTTCTGTCCATTTAGAGAAATAGTCTATGATGGCAAGGATAAATCGGTGTCTTTTGGAGGAGGGATGGCTAATTGGCCCAACGATGTCCATTTCCCATGCCCGAATGGCCAAGAGGCCGCCGTGGGGTATAGATATTCCGAAGGTTGGTAGATGAAGTCAGCATAAAACTAACACGCTCGATACTTCTTTGTATATTCTACGACGTCTGCCATCATGGTGGGCCAATAATAGCCCAAGCGGCACAGTCGATCTTATAGCTTGGGACCAGGCTGATGGACTCTGTAGGTCCCATCATACGCCTCTCAGAGTGCCTCTTGTGCCTCAGTCTAAGACAAACAACGTAGGAGGAGTCTGTCGTATGAACAATGATACAGCATTTTGGTGGCTGTGTCATACAAGAATCGGAGTGGGCGACTTCTGACGGAAGCTGCTTCCTTTGGGTCTTCAGGCAGGATACCGTAGACTGCGTAGTCTATAAATGGGAATCGCCAATCTTGAGTGTCAGTATCTACTTGTAGAGAGTAGCTTTGACATATGCACAGAGCATTCTTAATTTGGACAGACTAGCTCCCATTCCATCACCGAAACGGTATATTGGGACTCAACGGGGGCAGCTCGCGAAGCAGCCAGACCAGCTAGTGCGTCGGCTTCCAAGTTTTGTAGGTACGACACATGTTCTATAAAGAACCCTATGAAGATGGATATGATGTCGATCGCCGCCTAGTGGTAAGGGATCAGGTCTTCATGCCGGACCTCGTACGGCCCTCTAACCTGGCTGATGATTAATTTCAAGTCTCCATAGGCCTCGATATAGTCAACCTCCAGCTGTTTAGCGAGTTGGATCCCAATGATGAGAGCATTATACTCTGCAGCATTGTTTGTGCACGACTCCATGAGGGAATATGCACGATTGATAACCAGGACGTCGGGAGTGATGAGGACGATTCTGAGCCCTGCGATGATATCACCCTTTGGTCCTGTTCTCGAGGCTCCGTCGAAGAACATGTGCCAAACCGAGTTGTCTGAGACTATATTGGACTACAGAACTTCGTCGGGGATCTATTCATATTGTCTTGATGTCTCTGGCACAGGATGTGCTGCCAAAAAATTTGCTAGCGTTTGGCCTTTGACTGCCTTCTGCGGGACTAACACCATATCATAAGGAGTCAGAAGGATTGCCCACGTGGCTAATCGTGAGTTTAATGCCCCTGGCTTGTTTATGAGGACTCTGAGGGGATTGATCCTAGATATGACATGGATTGTCTATCCAGTCACGTAGTACCGCGACTTCTGGATGGCAAAGAGAAGGGCAAGGCACTCTTTCTCAACAGGATTATACCGATGTTCGGCTCCAATCATGGTTCAGTTGAGATGGTATATCGCCTACTCGTGGCCTTCACTGTTCTCTTGGGCTAGTAAGGCGCCAAGAGAATGGTCCATAGCTCAAACATATAGCAGAAAGGGCTTTCCTATGACTGGTGCTACTAGTATGGAAGGACTCTTGGATGACTTCTTGAGCGTCTTAGAACCCTGCACCGTGCTGCATATGGCAAAACGGAGTTCAACTTCCCTCTTGCTCGTCGACCCCCTATTGAGTCTCTGATGTGCAGTCGACGTAGGTTGAAGTCTTTGGAAGACGGAGCGCCTCCTCGGTGGTAGTACAGCCGCCTATTGACAACAGCAGTTAATGGCAATCTGGGTACAAGGATGCCTTAATTTAGGCATGCCCTACGCCTCCGATTCTTCTTCTACTTAGGGCAGCACCAGGTCTTCTGTCGTGGTACCCCTATTGTATGTGCAGGAAAGCTGCACGTGGGTACGATCAGAGAGGATCTGGTGAGGCAGACTCCTATCATGCTTGCAGGAACGCTGCTTGCATGAGTCTCTCTCTACGGGATGTAGCCCTGGCTTACATCACATACAGGGGTGCTCAAGCCACAAAGGGGTTCAACTGGACGAGGCATCGGAGCACGGGGACCAGTCTCGTATAACTTCCCACCGGCAGTGCGTGTGACTGTCAACGCGGGCCTTTGGTCGGTCATAGGCATGGTACGTTTTTTGCACGAGGCACATACTGCCTTGAATTTCTTTCTACTACCCCCAGCGGGTGTATAATATTCAAAATCCAATGAAGGCTCACATGATGGGAAGGCAATTCTGTCGAAGATGGATCTTCTCACCGGCAATACTCCCATCGTGAGGGGTTGAACCAGCGTGCACTTCCTTCGATGTTGTGCCTTCGTCAATCCCGCCATCGTCTTCCACACCATACTTTCCCAGGGTGGGAATCGAGCGAGGAGATATGGTTGTAGCAGCCAAAATCTTCTCCAGGGCTTCGGCGTTGAGGGGGTTCTGGATCGTAGTTTCCTCTGTTGTGCTGCTCATAGAAGCCACCTTAGGCTTCCAGACACGTCGAGTCTTCTTTGGTTTTACGAACTGCTTCGAAGGATTCGACTTCTCATCAGAAATGAGATCTTCAAAAGCTTGCTGGTCGAAGCGTACAACCAGCATCTTCTGGGAAGATCCCAGCAAGTCGTTGTCAGAATGCATCATCGTCTTCCCGTTGAAGGAGAAGGTAGTCCCCAGCATAGTTGCTATTTTGTTCGACATCACAATAGGTTGAACAAACTTTTTGTTTATTGAACGTAAAAAGATGTGTGTACAGAGAAAAAAGTCCTAAACAGAATAATTTAAGTACAAGGGGAAGACCTGTGTATAGAGAAGAAAGTCATAAATAGGATATTCTAATTACAAGAGAAAGCATTTCTGGAAAAGTGTGACGATGGAGATTGAGCACTGCAGCAGCTCCTTTACTCCGTTGACGATCTGACGACGGTTGAACTTGCTCTGACTTTCTGATGTCTTTAATGGAACTCTAGGGTTGTTGATCAAAAGGATGCCTGGAGTTGGAGATTTGATATTTTGTGGTCTCTCCCTTGTTGAAGGAAAACTCCTTCTATTTATAGGGGAAGAAAGCACCTATGCGACGTACATTAGGGTTTTGAGATATGAAAGAATATGCCATTATTGCACGGTACAGACTTCTACAACGCTGACACGTGACGGACATTGATATTTCCCTCAATCGAGATCTCTGGTGGTTATCAAAATAATCGAAGGAGGAGACATATGGTGTGTGCCGATTTGCTTGTTCGGATGTATCCAAAAAAATCTTGGGATTTCATCTCAGATTTGGATTCTGATTGATTCTCGTCTAAGATTTTAAATCAATTTGATAAGATATCAATCATGATTAACCCCAATCTTATCTTTGAGAGAGTCGGTTTAAGCAAACTGACTGGGTGGAACAATGGTTCTTGTACCTCTTGCGAGATCTGAGTATTGCTGCGCTTATGGGGCGACGAGTAGACCATTCTTCTGGAAACAACGAAGCCTCTGTGCTTTCAGGCGACGAGTGGACTATACTACGAAGACGACGGAGCCTCTATGCGTTTGAACAACGAGAAGGCTGTGTTTCGAGCGACAAAGTCACTGTGCTTTAGGGTGACAAGTAGGCTTGTGCTTCAGTTTAACAAGGTTACTGTGATTTTGGAGCGACAAGCAAACTTGTGTTGGATGCAATGGTATCTTCCAAGCCTCTAACGAAAAGTAGTTAAGCTTCTGGGTCAGAGCAGAGTGCTGCATTGTTGGAGTTGAAGTGGTGTAAAAATATCACCAGTCTGCGCCTAAGGTTGGCACAGGAGTGTAGCTGCACCTCTGGATTGAAGGTATTGGCTTTGAAGTCTTCTTTTAAAGAGCAATGATTGACCGCTCCTTAATGAAAGACTCCCTCTTAATTGCCACCGTTATTTAGGGAATTTCAAGGGGTACTAGGACAGTTTATGACTTAGTCGAATGAACCTTATTTAATAAGGTTCATCGTGCTGAGTCCTAGGTTCATCCCATTAATGTGGGAACTTTGACCGTCGGCCATGTGGCCTATATTTTGGACCACTCCCACCCTATATAAAGGGGGAGTTTCTTCTGAAGAGTCATATCTTCTTCTTCTTCTTCTTCTTCTTCTTCTTGTCCTTCAACACCATACTGGATCCAGACTTAGCTTCGAGCGGCGGTTTCTCTTGCCTAAGTCAGATTTTGGTTGAGGATTCTTTCGTTCAAAGGGGCTATGCCTTCATAGAAAAACTGTTAGTGAGCCTCAAAACATGCTAGAATGCTTCTCATGATGAGTTCGAACCTGGACGACGTCTTGGAGGTCATCGAGGTCCTGACGACCTAGCTTGTGGGTGGATGGCCAACCCGGAGAGCCACATGTTGTACTTTGCCCTACTCATTTTGGGCTTTATGACCTGCTACACCTTCTAGAAGCCCGGGCCAGTAGCTACTTCAGGAAGTTGCTCGCTTCAGCCGAGCAGCTGATGCGCTTTTGGAGGATTGTGCCCATAAGAAAGTCAGAATACGCTTTATTGTAGATCAATCTTATAGTATGTGTACCAAAAAGAAAGGGGTTGCGCTTTGACGGAGACTAAACCCCTTGTAGACTCCTCTAGGCTTTGCTGAATCTATAATCGATTCTTTATAGAAGAATAGGATTGGTCCTTTATATGTAGCATTAATGAATCTGTACTAGACCTTTATAGACATGATAATAAAAGAACTTTCTTCCACATCTTCTATTTTGTCTTTTTAACACTCTGTCTGCACAGTTTGTATTATTCACACTGTGGTGGAGGAATATTGTCAGCTGAGATTTTTCATGCTTCTACAAGATCCCTTCAAAGTGTCCTGAACTTGGATCAAGATCGGGGTACTTTGAACAGAAGCATGAACACGTGTCTCTTTGTAGGCGAAATGCCCATCACCTCTGTTTCAAAGTTAGCGTCGTGCTTAAGCTTCAGCATTAAATGCCTCTATGTATGTAACTACGAAGAGTCTGTAATAGGTCTTTGTAGCCACATGCTTCTGTATAAGGACTTTTCTGTCTCTTTATTTAACGAGCTCAAGTGAAAGGTTTCCTGGCCCTTGATGACCATGACAAGGGGTCATCATGGAAGATGTGACTAACCAGAGGTAATATGAACATGGCAGACATAATCTTTTCTAGAATGTAGAACAATAATTCAGAGGTAGTATGAACGTGAACTGTTTTCTAGATAGCTATGATAATCATAGGATCAATCAAGGAGAGGGCAACTACTCAGAGGTAATATGAACATGGTAGCCGCAATTTTGGGTTTAGAGGAGCAATCCAAAGGTAATATGGACGTGAAGTGCTTCATCTACTTGAGAAAAAAATATAGAAGAGAGGAATCCCCTTACCAGAACCCATAGGCACCCTTAGGGGATGTGGGAGCCAATGCATATTCCGTCTTCAAGCGTAATACTTCTTCAGGAACTTTTCGTTGAAGGGCATCATTAGCAAGTCGCTATTAAGTTTTTCCAGCCGGTAGGCACCATTAGAGTAGACTGTCTCTATATCGAACGGTCCCTCCCACTTGGGCTCAAACTTTCCTGCCATTTTGTGAGTCATCACCATCAGTCTTCAGACTACAAAGACGAGGTCGCCACTTGGAATGTTCTTTCCCGTACCTTTTTTTTAAAGGCACCGGAAATACGAGCCTGATAAAGCTCGATTCTTTGCTGCGCTAGCAGGCATTTTTCGTCTAGCACTTCAAACTGTTGTAGCCGCCGTCGGCACTGGTTATCTTCATCAGTCAGATGGTTAGTGATGGCTACCCATAAGGACGGGATTTGGATCTCCAGGGGGAGGACAACCTCGCTTCCATAGACAAGGGAGAATGGTGTGCTGCCCGTAGGTGTGCGAAACTGATGGTTTTGTTGAATCGCTCCCATAGACATTCGCCTAACTGATGGTTTTGTTGAATCGCTCCCATAGACATTCGCCTAACTTCTTATTTCGGTCGCGTTTGTTAGAAGAGACGACCTTTTTGAGCAGCTTGACGATAGTTTTGTTGAATGCCTCGGCTAGTCCATTAGGCCCAGATTTGTAAGCCGTTGACGCCATATTCTGAATCCGATTCTTGTCGCAAAACTGATGGAACGCATGGCTTACGAACTGGGGGCTATTGCCGTGGACAATCCTTCTAGGAACTCCGAAGCGGTAAATAACGTAGTGCTTGATAAAGCTGATCACGTTGGAGATTTTCACTTCTATCAACAGTACTGATTCTGTCCATTTGGAGAAATAGTCCGTGATGGCGAGGATAAACCGGGTCCTCTAGAGGAGGGCAGGCTGATTTGTCCAATGATGTCCATTCCCCATGCCTCGAATGGCCAAGAGGTCGCGTGGGATATAAATATTCTGAAGGTTGGTGGATGAAGTCAGCATGAAACTGACACGCATGGCACTTCTTTGTATATTCTACGGCATCTGCCATCATATTGGGCCAATAATAGCCCTTCCGGCGCACTCAATCTTATAGCTTGGGATCAGGCTGATGGGCTCCTCAGGTACCATTATGTACCTCTCGAAGTGTCTCTTGTGCCTCTGTCTAAGACAAACATCATAGGAGGAGTCTGTCGAATGAATGACGATAAACATTTTGATGGCTGTCATAGAAGAATCGAAGTGAGCGTCTTCTGACAAAAGCTGCTTCCTTTGGGTCTTCAGGCAGGATCCCGTAGATTGTATAGTCTATGAATGGAATCGCCAATCTCGAGTGTCAGTATCAACTTGTAGCGAGTAGCTTTGACATATGCACAGAGCGTTCTTTGGACAGACTAGCTCCCGTCTCATTACCGTAACGGTATATTGGGACCCAACGGGGGCAACCAGCGAAGTAGCAAGACCAGCTAGTACATCGGCCTCCAAGTTTTGCAGGTGCGACACATGTTCTATAAAGAATCCTGTGAAGGTGGAGATGATGTCGATCGCCATCTGGTGGTAGGGGATCAGGTCTTTATGTCGGACCTCGTATTCCCTCTAACCTGGCTGATAATTAATTTTGAGTCTCCATAGGCCTCGATATAGTCAACCCCAGCTGTTTAGCGAGTTGGAGTCCAATGATGAGAGAGTTATATTCTGCATCATTGTTGGTGCACGCCTCCATGAGGGAACATGCGCGATTGATAACCAGGTCGTCGGGAGTGATGAAGAAGATTCTGATCCCTGTGACGATAACAACCATTGGTCCCGTTCTCGAGGCTTCGTCGAAGAACATGTGCCAAACCGAATTGTCGAAGATTGTATTGGACTCCAAAACTTCGTCGGAGATCTCTTCGTATTGTCTTGATGTCTCTTGCACAGGATGTGCTGCAAAAAAATCTGCTAGTGCTTGGCCTTTGATTGCCTTCTGCGGGACGAACACCATATCATAAGGAGTCAGAAGGACTGCCCACATGGCTAATCGTGAATTTAATGCCTCTGGCTTGGTCATGAGGACTCTGAGGAGATTGATCTTGGATACAACATGGATTATCTATCCAGTCACATAGTGCCGCAACTTCTGGATGGAAAAGAGAAGGGCGAGACACTCTTTCTTAACAGGATTATACCAATGTTCGGCTCCAATCATGGTTCAGTTGAGATAGTATATCGCCTGCTCGTAGCCTTCACTGTTCCCTTGGGCTAGTATGGCGCCAAAAAAATGGTCCATAGCTGAGACATATAGAAGAAAGGGCTTTCCCATGACTGGTGCTACTAGTACGGAAAGACTCTTGGATAACTTCTTGAGAGTCTTAGAACCTTATGCCACATTGCACATGGCGACACAGAGTTCATCTTCTCTCTTGCTTGTCGACCCCTGTTGAGTCTCTGACGTGCAGTCGACATAGGTTGAAGTCTTTGGAAGACGGAGCACCTTCTCGGTGATGGTCCAGCCACCTGTTGACAACAGTAGTTGATGGTAATCTGGGTACAAGGATGCCTTGATTTAGGCATGCCCTGGGCCGTCGATTCTTCTTCTGCTTAGGACAGCACAAGGTCTTCCGTCATGGTACCCCCATTGTATGTGTAGGGAAGCTTTACGTGGGTACGATCAAAGAGGATCTGGTGAGGCAGACTAGTATCATGCTTGCAGGAATACTGCTCGCACGAGTCTCTCTCTACGGGATGCACCCCCTAGCTTGTATCATGCACAGGGGTGCTCAAGCGACAGAGGGGTTCAACTGGTCGAGGCATCGGAGCACGAGAACCAGTTTTGTATAACTTCCCACTGATAGCACGTGTGACTATCAACGCGAGCCTTTGGTCGATCATACGTATGGTACGTTTGTTGCACGAGACATGTACTGCCTTGAATTTCTTCTTACTACACACAGCGGGTGTATAGTATTCAGAATCCAATGAACTGATGGGAAGGCCTATCGAAGATTGATCTTCTCGCTGGCAATAATCCCGTCGTGAGGGGTTGAACCGACGTGCGCTTCCTTTTGCATTGTGCCTTCGTCAGGCCCGTCATAGAGATACCATCTTCCTCGCCATACTTGTCCTGAGTAGGAATCGAGCGAGGAGATATGGTTGTAGTAGCCAAAATCTTCTCCGGGACTTCGACGTTGAGGGAGTTCTGGATCGCAGTTCCCTCCATCGAGTCTTCTTCGGTTTTACGAACCGCTTCAAAGGATTCGACTTCTCATCAGAAAGGAGATCTTCAAAAGCTTGTTGGTCGAAGCATACAACCAGCATCTTCTGGGAAGATCCCAGCAAGTCATCGTCAGATTGCGTCACCGCCTTCTCCTTAAACAAACTTTTTATTTATTGAACGTAAAACGACCTGTGTACAGAGAAGGAAGTCCTAAACAGGATATTCTAAGTACAAGGGAAAGACCTGTGTACAAAGAAGAAAGTTCCAAACAGGATATTCTAAGTACAAGAGAAAGAGTTTCTGGGAAAGTTTGACGATGGAGATCGAGCACTACAGCAGCTCCTTTACTCCGTTGACGATCTGACGACGGGTTGAACTTGCTCAGACTTTCTGATGCCTTTGATGGAACTCTAGGGTTGCCGATCAAAAGGATGCCTGAAGCTGGAGATTTGATATTCGATGGTCTTCCCCTTATTGAAGGAAAACTCCTTCTATTTATAGGGGAAGAAAGCACATATCCGATGTGCATTAGGGTTTTAAGATATATAAGAATCTGTCGTCATTGTACCGTGCGGGCTTCTACTGTCACACCCCACTCCCGTAGGAGCGATTGTCCTCGCTAAGGCGTGATGCCGCATGAGCCTAGATTGCGCTCCTGCAAGGCGGGTTTCATAACGTCCGATTTCAGCGGCTGCGACGGGGTCGTCGCACAGAAGTCCCAAGCAGAGACATTGAATAATAGCAGCGGAAATTAGAAGCAAAACACAAGTTATTCAAAAGATGCATTTTATTGATATTGAAACAAGATTACAATAGGGCGCAAGGCCAAGATTTCAAGTCACTCAAGCTCACTCTTCTCACATTACAAGTCACTCAACTCTCTCTCATCTCTCAATACATATCTCGAGCCAGCGGATGCTTCGGAAGGCGACGTCCATACATTATGTCCCGTATAAGTCTTGACTCCATGCGACCACACGCTTCGAATCGCCAAGGAACTCCGTGCCTCGACGCATCCAAGCGAGCTCCGCGCCACGAGCTTCTATCTGTGCCTGCACATAAAAACTATATGGGTGTCAATACTCAACTGTACTGGTGGAGTGGGCTCCTCTCCCACCCATACAAAATGAACACGTTTGATTTACTTTGTGCATCATAACCCTTTTGATTGTCTTTCTACTCTTGTCTTAGGATTATTTTAGGACCGACGCCTTGGCCTAATTTGTGTCTCTAGACCATCCCGTGCTTGCAACGCAACATCAGCTCAACAACGTTAACCTATCAAGTCGTGCTTGCCTTACGGCTTAAAATCAGAGATGCAACTACATGATATACTCCATTTCTATGTGACCTTGCTATAATGTGCCTTACAATTCAGTGAGACTAAACCGTATCGCCGCCTCGCGACCCTTGCCGCCTTGCGGCCCTTGCTACTTTGGTCGACAACTGACCCAATCGAGACCTGTGAACTTAGTATCACTCGACCAATTTTGCCTTACGATAATTCCTGACTTAGACTCAAAATGACCCAAATCTTACTTATGCAACTTACATGCCAATACTTAAGACTCGACGCCACATCTCGTACCAAGGCACGTCGTCTACGTTACATACAATCTTAGGCCCAAACATTGTGTTCCAACCATACACACATTCAACTAGACTCAATCCAAAGGCACACACGCGGATTGTCGCCCGTGCTGACCCACCTATATGAGGTCACTAGCATCACAAGCTATACCTAGACTTATAGCTTTGTTATTCGAGATACCTTTCAGCGCAAGTAGCGATCCACGCTGAAAGCTTCCGGCTAACCAGAGCGGGAGCGTACTCCCAGCTCAGCTATACCCCTGTTTCCTCCTAGGCCGAGTCGGTCCCGTGGCCCCGGGTTGCCGCTCGAGAAAATCTTCGTCCTTGTCGACAAGTTGTCCAATGACCATGCAAGACTCGACACAAACTGACGTCTCACACAGTCATTCCTCTTCCAATGTTACCATCTCTTTCAAAACCAAGTTCAAGACTTCTATCCTTGAGACCCCTCGACGACCCACGGTCGCGAGCATCATGCCTTAAACCAACTTGAACTCTATTTGATGGTCCTTTCTCCAAAACTCACTTGAATCAATTGTGGTTCTTGCCTTAAATACTAAGTCAGTGACATCATGCCTTAAACCAACTTGAACTCTATGCGACACCAACGCCCAAGTCATACTCTATATGACGGGCCTTGAGATCGTAAGACTATGTGGTTATACCCAGTCGTAGAACTCGTAGGACCGTGCTTGCTACTACTCCGATAGCCTAACATAACTTGCCTAACTTAACTTCGCAACAACTTGGCGAGCAAAGGCTGTGTCAAGCTTTGCCTTAATGGATCGTGTCGTGCACACATTCGACTTGAACGACCAAATCACTTGGGTTCCTAGACTTAGGTCACAAGCCGCTCAACGCAACTTAACTCATGGGCAGGCCAAGGCTATGCCAAGCCTTGGACGATGGGACCGTGCATGCTTTGTGAAGCATTCATGCGGGCGACGCCTATGACTTAGGCTACATTCATAACTTTGCCAACTCAAACCAACTTTCCTTCTCCCAAGCCACGGGATGAAGGATCGAGTGTCATTTTCAAAGCACACCGTACACCAACTCTAAGACGGTCGTTGGACCTTTCCATATTCTAACTCAATTCGACCCATCGGGATTATTCCCTTCTCTATGTAGATTCGTCTCTTTTATTATCAAGCCTACTTGTGTAAATTGTTATGTGAAGGCTAAGATGAGGCATGTTCTCCGAAACTATCCCACCTGAGCGAGGGGTCGCCTCAACCGAGCGATGTCTTCGAGTCGCTGTTGCAAGGCTAAGTCCGAACGCCGTCGGCGTTTCGATTCCTCCGATTGACTGAGCGGGATGGGGCACTACATCATACACCACTCAGAAAAAGTTTCGTCCTCGAAACTAACTGAGTACTTACTTATCGACTTATCACTTGTTTCAACATCTTATGTTTGTCGCACATATTTCTCCTATGTATTCCTCGAATCTGAGCCACGCTCGTGCTACCCTCAATCGTTTTTTCAAACTTGCGATCTTAAAATCCTCGATACTTTCCCGTTCTTCAAGTCTTACTTGATTCAATGTATAACTTGGTTGGATCGTGCACATATTCCAGGCGTCCCCAAAATACATGCATTTTAGCCAAGCCTCGTGATAGAGAATTCTACCACCACCACTCGAGTCGAATCGTGCACATATTCGGGCATCCCTGATATACGTGCATGTCAACCGAGACTCGCGAGTGGTGCCTCCACAAATCCTACCACTTCGCACTCGGACGTCTGCCTAACAGCTAGGCTATGTCATTCCGTCAGTATTGGAATCATAGTTCCCAAACAACGATATCAACACTGACCCCATCCTAAGGTCAAACCAAGTTGATAGTACAGGATTTTTTACCCAAGCTCGTATCACTCCGATTCTAAACTTCGAGCATAGATTTTCTACAAACATCCCAACATTCGTCGCACGGGGTCCGAGTCATTCAGCAAAGCCATCCTACGATAACTCATGTTTCAACCAATTCTTTAACATATCAATATCACTCGTTCATCAAGCCATTTCGCATAGTCTATCTCTTCGAACACGTTCGACATAATCCGCCTATCAATCCTTTCAAGTCAAATATGCTATGACACAATTCATCGCTAAGCCATGATTCACATATCATACTCCCTAAGTCATTTATTCCAATTCACGAAATCGATCACAAGGTCGTCTAGCTTAACAATATGTTGCGCCCTAATCTCATGCGAGTCCGATTATCCACGGTGGGCATGAAATCACCATGCAATGCTCCTACAGAATAGTCATTATCATCGGGGCGTAACTCTTGTTTTGAGTCTAGACTAATTCATTCTTGATACGCGGATTGGACCTACTCAATCTTCAAGTTTATTCAATCATCAATCGTAAGTCCAAACATCCTTAAATTTTTCTTCGCATCAAACCAATAAGTCGAGACAATCGAAGTTGCCGTGTCCTAATTTCCCGAGTTTGATCATGTTTGCCATAAAATATAAAAGAACAGAACAATTATCGGAGGACTGGACTTTTACTTCACAATACAAACTCGCTTGTACAAAGAAAGCCTAGGGACGAAAACCTAGGTACAGCAATCTAAGTACAATTATTTATTTTAGATTCTGGGGGGGTGATGATAGCGGCTCGGGAAAGCGACGGCTGCTCTGTCTTACTCCTTGGACGATCGGGTGTAGCCTTGGCTCTGGAGAAGAACTTCTTGGCGTTGATGAAAAAATGATCTCCTTGTTCTCTTTGTATATGCTCCTCTGTCCTTTTGATCTCTGTATATTCTCTCTCTGATTCTCTCTGGATCCGGAGGGGGCTTTGCAAGGGAATGGCACCTTGCTATTTATAAGAGTGGGGGGCATCATTAAGGTTTACAATGATTGCCCATTCTCAAAAGTCGACGGCCTGAGAGTTAATTAATCTGGGTCGTCCATCTCGAATATAATAGATTTAAGCAATTAATATGATTGTATTAAATCTGTGGATAATAAATATTGATTGCCATGAATATTTGCGACTTTGTAATGGCCTGCCACGTGTCTAATTTGCTCGATTTGATTTGATCTGGGCACTTATGGTGATTGCAACAAATCTGATTTTGTTAGGATTTGTTAGCATCCATAATTCTAGAAAGATAAGACTGACACGTGTCTCAATCATCGTAAAAAGCGTCACGTGTCTCCACTGGGTCATCTTGGCAGAGCCGCATATGAGTTGGTCGGATGAGGATGAACGGTCGTATAAAGATGGGCATCCGCATGGGGGTGAACAGCCGCATGAAGATGGGCAGCCACATGGGGATGAACAGCCGCATGACGATGGGCAGCCGCATGACGATGGGCAGCCGCATGGGAGTGGGCAGCCGCATGCTGACGGGCGGCCGCATAAAGGATGCAGTCGCATGAAGATGGGTGGCCGCATGAAGGAGGCGGCCGCATAAAGTGGGTGGCCGCATAAATACAGCAGCCGCATGCCTCGGGACTCGGTGGATTCAGCCAACTGTGAAAAGATTTTCTCCTCTTCCCTCGGAACGCGCCTTTATGTCAGTCATTATTGCACCATTATGTCAGAGCTATCATTTGTCAGAGCTGTCAGCCGTCAGGGCATTAAATGCAGCCAAAGATGAAAGAAAATGACTGTCGAAGGCCACGTGGCTCTGGGTCTATCCGAGCCGCATAGACGTTTGAGCCGCATGGACCCCTGAGCCGCATGGGCTCTCTGAGCCGCAGGGGCTCTCTGAGCCGCATGGAGATTCTTGGCCGCATAGACCTTTCTTTATTTTTTTCCATGCTTCTACAAGACCCCCTTCAAAGTTTTCAATTTGTAAAATTGAAATACTTTGAATAAGAAACATGGCTATGTGTAAACTCCTCTGGCCGCATGGGGTGTTCTGGTCGCATGGACGTCCCATCCCTATGGCCTCCTCAGCCACCTATCCATCTGAGCCGCATCAACCAACCAGCCGCATACGCTGTCCGGCCGCATGGGCTCCTTGCCACGTTATTCTGCCACGTATGCATGCAAATCTTTTGCATTAATTGCCTTTGATTTGCTGTCAGATTCTGAAGCCGCTTTTCGGGGCAGGATCCTAAGAGTTTGATCTTTATTTAGTTGGTTCATCTCGATAACCGAAGACTCGGTTTTCATGCTGCACGCGGATCGAAGCACTCTCCTTTTGCCTATAAATAGGAACACATTCAATTGGAGGGACTTCTTTATTCTCTCTCGTCTTCGACCCTTGCTGTCCTAATTTTCTGTCTCTGTCTTTCTTCTCCGACCGTCGGACGACCATGGCCCCCAAGTCTTCCAAAGCTGCCTCTGCGAAGGGCAAGAAAGCGGCTTCTTCGTCGGCTACAACATCTAACGTGCACCCTGACGTCCACCCTACTTTTAAGGGTAAGGATTGGATGGAATATTGAACGCTTTGAACCCTAAAAAACTATGGCTCTGTTGCATATTTTATGCACAAGCCTTCATTCTTCATCTTTATTGAACTGCCCAAGTTTAACATTATGAAGTTGCATATGTTGCATGGGCCGCATGACCCTCTCATATCTGAGCCGCATGGGGCATGCCCTGTGTCTGAGCCGCATGAGAAGGACTTGAGCCGCAGGAGCACTTCTAGATTTGAACCGCATGAAATCCTTTTGAACAGGACCGCATGAGCTCCTGATGAATCTGGGCCGCATAAAATTTTGCTAAGCCGTGCTGCATAAGCTCATCTGCTAAATGGAACTGCATAAGCTCAACCGAACCGCATAAGCTCTATGAAACCCAACTGAATTGGGCCGCATAAGGCTACGTTGAATCGAGCCGCATAGGCCCATGGGAGCCTTTTAAGAAACTCCAAGTGTTTTCATTTTAACCATCTTTTAATCTCGCTTCTTTTGCCTTTCTTCAGTGGATCTGCCAATCAATCCAGTAAGAGAGCTTTTGGTGGGTTCAGCCCAATATGCCATGGGTGTGCAGCTCGACGACTTAGTTCGACATGTGTCAGATCAGCTTCCCGCCGATGAGCCTCTGGAGAGGGTGAGCGCTATCAAGAACCAGCCTCTCCACTTTCTTTGTACTATGATGAACTCGGGAAGGCTGGAAGGAGAGTATCTGAAACCGGCCTTTCTCTTCGGGGATGCTCTATCTATAAAGAACCCCCGAGTATTGGACATTTCTGAGAGCTGGGATTTTACTCTGGACGGAATGGAGATCCATATTCCCGAAATGGAACGTCATTTTCTCCTCTCGTGGTTCAATATGGTACCATTGAGCAGGAAGATGGTGGGCTCCATAACTCTAACCCAATCGGGGATGTTCGCGGGCAACATCCATTATAATAAGAATATTGGGTCAGCATATGCAAGCAGGGATTCGGTCAATCGGAGTGTGATGGGACTGACTTCGGGTACCTTCATAAACGTATCTGGTCCCAACTTCACGTTTACTCTAGCCGATACCTTCCTGAATCAGCTCGCTCGCAAGGGGTCTTATCCTGTTGGCAGGTTGTCGTTACTGAACTGGATAAACTCCATCCCTACGTGGGCCAACTTGACCTCATGGATCCTGAGGAAATATGAGGCATTCCTTCGGGAGATTGACCTCTATTATGCCATCTGGGGCACCTGCTACGGGTTACCCATCAACAAACCGTTGTTCATGGCTCTTTTGGAAATGTATAACCGGCGGACGGGAACTTTCTTCGCGCCCGGAAGGGAGTTGGGACTTGCTCTCCATGAAATGTATGTTGTTTCTAAGCTGCCATGGAGGGACGAGGCCTTTGAAGTGTACACCCCGACAAGTGAGGAATTCAAGGATCTGGATCGACGATTCCCGGGTTTCGTTGCCGTGTACCGAAAACTGCTATGCCACCACAGCATCTGTCATCAAACGGCTATCAAGAAGAACGATAGCTCAGAAGGAAATGCTCCCCATACCACGTCCTGGGTCTCGTATCTTTTCAAATTAAGTCCCTCTGGCCGGGTTTCTTCCCGAGGTCCTCAAACCCAGGAGAAGATAAAAAACCTGATGTCGAATGCCAAGAGGTCGAGGTCCACTAGTGACAAATTTGGGAGTCATACTGACTCTTTCAGCTATTTCTACCACGGTACCCGACAGATGTCTGAGAAAGCGCTCTTAGCCGGATTCTTGATGGTGTGGCTACGAAACTGCGTAGTTTCGGAAGGGGCAGGTTCTATTGAAAGGATCAGCCGCCACTTCATCCTCCCTGTCGTGAAGCTGGTCTTCAAAGTCAGGCTGGCCCTTCTTCCGGCCATGGTGTGTAGCATACACCACGGTCTCTGCGCCTTTTCGTCCAAAGTTATTGCCCACGAGACGACCCTGGATTTTGAGCGAATAGAGCTACCCTACCATTATCTAATAGGGTGGCTATTGATGCATTATCGGTCGTTAATGAGGCCCGGAGCAAAAGACGATGTTACCGCTGATGACGCTTTCCTCTTTCGATACCATCGTCAGCCCTGGAACTATGACACCATGCCAGCCTGTCGGAGGACGCTGGCGAGAGTAGACGGACACGACTTCTTTGTGTCTGTTCCTCAATTTACCGCTAGAGAAGTGAGGGGTGTACATGTTGACGGCATTGAACCTTCCCTCCTCTTATCTGAAAAGATGCTCCTCTGGCTGCGCAATATTCGTCCGGCGCACCTGGTATATCGTTACCGCAATAACATGTACCTGGAGCCCTACTTGCCTAGTAGGTTCTCCTGCCAGTTCGGGTATAGCTAGCTGTTCCTTGATTGTCCCAGTGCTTGCCTGGGCTTTGAGGACAGCGTCCTTGATGGTATCCGGGCTTGGTATTATTACAATACCGTTCATACCTAAGCTAGCTTCTCGGTTCTCGATGCTAATACGTCAGGGAAGATTTTGTACATGGCGGCCCTCTATCATGTTACGGCGAGCAAGTCTTCCGTTAATTTTGACATAAGTACCAGCTTTATTGACGGTACTGGCTTGGCAGAGAAACCCGAGGGGTCCAAGAAGAGAAAGAAAAAGGCAAATATGGTTCTTGTGCCGGACTCGGAGTCCACTACGGTGGGCGAAGAGGATGATGAGCAGGATGCCGATGATTCGTTCCATCCCATGGACGAGGAGGTGGGGGATCAGCCACCTATTGTGCCAGATGAAGTGGCGGAGGGACAGCTGCCAGCTGTGCCTGACGATGTGGTAGAGGATCAACCACCTACTGTGCCTGGTCCTTCGCGCAAGCGAAGCAGGCGTATGTTCACTGATGACGGCAGAACCTTCTCCACGAAGCGAGCTGCGGTAAGACGTCGCAGGCTGTTTATTAAGGATGTTGATGCTGTTTCTGAGGTGATTTAAATTTCAGCTACCTTCTCCTTCTTTTTCTGAACTATGGCATAATCATTTTCTTTTGCTCTTTGTAGGCGTCAGAGGAGTCGGTTTCTCGGGACCCGTCCGCTGAGGTCGATCCGGTACTGACCACTTTGGTCAATGATATGTACACCGCTATCATTTTTGCTGGGGTTCTTCCGGAGGCGACCGAGGAGTCCCACCTTGCTGAGACCTCAACCCATGGGGACGGGGGCTCTACTGCACCTGTCCATGAGACAGCTGAATTTCAACGGGGTGATGCTGAACTGGCTGGCTCCCTTTCAGGGGTGGCTGAGGTAGAGAAACCAGTTGAATTCAACTTGGAGGTCGCGGGTGAGGAGACTATGTCAGCTGCGAGCGAGCTGCGGCCTCCCTGCTCCTCCCCTGGTAAGATAAGCCAAATCTTAACTTGTGAGGAGGCCTATCTGCTCTATCATCACATCCTTCGGGTTCCGTCGATTGATGGTTGCTTTGGACGTACAGGTCCCGCCCCTTTATTGTCGATGACGGACATTGTCGGGACGGACTCTACCGGAGGGGATATGATGGAAGCACGTGTGCCTCCTTCTCTTCCAACCTATATTGAAGGGCCTCCAGCTGGGTTGAGTTCGAGGGCTCAAGTGGCGGCACAGCCGGGGCAGGGGACAATGCTTCCTGCATCCTCCTCTGCTAATATGGTTTCAGGAGTTGACCTTTCCGCCTTGCCGAGTATCCAAGCTCTTCGGGCGACGAAAGAGGAGCTAGCCACTATTCATGCGTCTTTTCGCTCAGAATTTGTTTTCCTGGTGGCGGGGATAGCAAGTTCCGATGCTACTCCTTCGACACTGCCAGCCACACTTCCTTTGACGCCGTCCTCTACAGAAGTTTTGGATGAAGTGTTCCAGGATGTGGTTGACAGCTTCTATCGTCATTTGAAAATAGGAGTCGATACTGCTGTAGAGTGGGGGACCCCCTTTACCCTGGCCCGACAATGCGCTCACGGGCAGATTGAGATTCTTAAAACCCTTCCTGGCGGGGAGGGGATAGCTGCGCTTCTGGAGCCCAAGTTGTTAGAGGCTGATCAGCTTGTGGCCCAATTTTGAACGCTGCGGCAAGCTGATTTGTCTGCGGCAATAGATCAGGAACAGTGCTTCCTCACCACTGCCTTGGAGAAGATAAGGATTGTGCGAGATACGTCCAAGCCGGTCATAATAAAGAACCTTGGCGACCTATCTCTCTTGTACGACCAGCTGAGCTGCCGGAGCGAGGTTTGTAGAGCTCGGAAAGCGGCAGCCTCCCGTGGAGTAACTGATACAAGGGAGCAGATCCTCGAACATTAGAAGAAGTTGGCCTTCTTGGAGTCTGAGCTTGAAGCTTCCCGTGTGGATAAAGAGTTGATCATTCAAGACGCTGAAAGGGTTTTTCGAGCTTCTGCTAACCTGGAGCGTGCTCTGAAGAAGTTTGAGGATGGCTGGCGGGCTCATGCGCACCTGGAAGATGCGGCACTGCTGAATCAGAAGGCCGAGCACCGGGCCAAACAGAGGTTTGAACGGTCGACTACCCTGTTGAGAGACCGTCTCATGGCATTATGCATCGCCGACCAATAGTCGGCTTTTTTCTTCTTTTGTTTATGCTCTTTTTCTTTCTCTTTCCATGTTGTAATAGGGACGTAGTTCCCGATAATGTAGTACCTTGGATTTTGAATAAATGAGCATGTTTCGACTCATCTTTCATTTCTTGTACTTGTTGTGTTTGTGGCATTTTGTCCCACTGGGGGACTATTTGTGGACCTGTTACCCTGGGCATACCTTGGTTTTAGGTACGGATAACAAGTTTGAGAGGGATACCCAGAACAACTTTGCGATGAGGGCGTTGTGGAAGTTCTTGGTATTGAAAGAATGCCAGGGAGCAGCTGGGCTCCCAAGACATGATAAAAAAAGAGTGGCATGTACTAGAAAACTTAGTACAGCATTTGTGGTTGACTACGGATAGTTGTGGTTAACAGAGGACATTTGCGGTCGACAGAGGACATTTGTGGTCGTCGGAAGACATTTGTGGACCTATTATCCTAGGCGTACCTTGGGGTTTTTTTGGTACGGATAATAAGTCGAGGGAGGACCAACATATTTACTCAGAGGTAATGAGGACATGGCAAATATGAGGGTTTCTTCGATGGAGCCTTCCCACTCAGAGGTAATGAGGACATGGCAGGAGTGGGCTCCATGAAGGGGTACATAGGACGACTCAGAGGTAATGAGGACATGGAAGTTCTATATAGAGGGGTGATTTGTTTTTGGCGGAAGTGAAACGACTCAGAGGTAACATCGACGTGGTCGTTTTAGAAATTTTGTGGATCTGTTACCCTTTTTGTGCACTGAGAGTACGGGTAGTGGATTATGAGAGAGGAGCTCTTTCAGAGAAATAAGTTCAGAGGTATGGTCATACATGACTTATTATCTGAAAGAGTGACCGGAATGTAAGTTCAGAGGCACCTGCGGGTACATAACTTGATAATCTGAGATATTTGGAGGAAGAATGTGAGTTCAGCGGTACTGGAGGGTACATAACTCAGCAATCTGGGATCTGTCTGAATGTGAGTTCAGCGGTACCGGCGGGTACATGACTCAATAATCTGGGATTTGGAATATGAGTTCAGCGGCACCAGCGGGTACATAACTCAATAATCTGGAGTGTTGTGGATGTGAGTTCAGCGGCACCGACGGGTACATAACTCAATAATCTGGAATTGGAAAAATGTCGTTTAGACATAATATTTCTTCAGAAACATGCCGTTGACGGGCAACATGAGCAAGTCTCCATTTTGTTTTGCGAGGCGCTAAGCACCGTTAGAGAATACAGCCTCTATGATAAATGGACCTTCCCATTTTTGTTGGAATTTGCCGGCGGTTTTGTGAGTCATGACCATCGGCCTCCGAACTGCCAGAACGAGATCACCCACTTGGAATGTTCTGATTTTAACCTTCTTGTTGAAGGCTCCGGAGATGCGTGCTTGGTAAAGCTCTATTCGTTTCTTAGCCAAGAGGCGCTTTTCATCTAAGGCCTCCAACTCTTGTAGCCGGCGACGATAGTTATCGTCTGTCGTCAATTGGTAAGTAAGAGCGACACGGAGCGAGGGTATTTGAGTCTCCAATGGGAGAACTGCCTCACTCCCGTACACCAGGGAGAATGGTGTGTTCCCTGTGGCTGTTCGGACTGTAGTGCGGTACGTCCATAAGCATTCACTAAGCTTCTCGTTCCAGTCGCGTTTGTTGGACGATACGAACTTCTTGAGAAGTTTGATGATTATTTTGTTGAATGCTTCTGCCAACCCATTCGCTGCTGGGTTGTATGGCGTTGAAGCAATATTCTAGATGCCGTGCTTGTCGTAGAACCGATAGAAGGCGTGGCTTGCGAACTGCGGACCATTATCGTGGATGATCCTTCGGGGCAGTCCAAAGCGATAGATGACGTGATGCTTGAGGAAGCTGATCACGTTTGAAGTCTTTACTTCTGCAAGCGGGATAGCTTCCACCCATTTGGAGAAGTAATCTGTGATGGCGAGTATGAAGCGATGCCCTCGGGAAGAGGGTGGAGTGATCGGACCGATGATATCCATTCCCCATGCTTTGAATGGCCAGGATGCCACTGTCGGATGTAGAAATTCGGACGGCTGGTGGATGAAGTTCGCGTGGACTTGGCAGGCTTTGTACTTTCTTGCATAGTCTATCGCATCTGCTACCATCGTGGGCCAGTAGTAACCCATTCGGCGAAGATGGTCTTACAATTTTGGACCAGGCTGATGGGCTCCGCAGACACCGTCATGAGCTTCGCGTACGGCTTCCTTGGCTTCTGCATTTGACAGACATCGAAGCAATAATCCATCGTAGGTTCAGCGATATAGCATTTTCGTCTCTGTATCGTAGAAGAATCTGAGAGAACGCCTTCTGATAGAGGTGGCTTCCTTTGGGTCCTCCGGCAGAATATCGTAGACTACGAAGTCGATGAATGGTTGTCTCCAGTCTGGGACTTCATCGATCGTCTGAGCGAAATAGCTCGCCACGAATTGAATAGTATTCTTGGGACAGACCAGTTCACGGCCTACCACATCCACTGATTGGCGAGCATAGTTCGGAACCGCTAGGGAAGCGGCAAGGCCAGCTAGGGCATCGGCTTCGATATTTTGGAGTCTGGGAACGTGTTCGATGAAGAACCCCTCGAATGACGAGATGATGTTGATTGCTATTTGGTGATAGGGGATCATGTCTTCATGGCGAACCTCGTATGAACCCCGGATCTGATTGATGATTAACTGTGAATCACCGTATGCTTCAAGATATTCTACCCCAAGCTCTCTTGCAAGTTGGAGACCAATGGCTAAAGCATTGTACTCGGCCACATTATTAGAGCAGGGTTCTGTGAGGGAGTAAGCGCGATTGATCACCAATCCGGAAGGAGAAACCAGCACCACCCTGACTCCGACGACGATGTTGCCCTTAGGTCCGGTCCTTGAGGCGCCGTCAAAGAACATCCTCCATACATCATCGTGAGAGGTTGCATGCGAATCGGCGATCTCATCTGGGATGTCTTCGTATATTCTAGCCGACTCTGGGCCTGGGTGTGCTGCTAAAAAGTCTGCCAGAGCTTGACCTTTAACAGCCTTTTGTGGGACAAAGATCATATGGTAGGGAGACAGTAATATTGCCCATGTAGCGAGGCGAGAGCTGAGTGCCCCTGGTTTTGTCATAAGGACCCTGAGAGGGTTGACTCGTGATATCACATGTATTGTTTGCCCTGTGACATAGTATCGCGTCTTTTGAATGGCGAACACCAGGGCGAGGCATTCCTTCTCTACGGCGGTATATCGGTGCTCTGGCCCGACCATCATTCGGCTGAGGTAATATATAGCTTGCTCATGGCCTGCATCGTTGTTTTGTGCTAGCAGAGCGCCAAGGGAATGCTTCATTGCTCGTACATAGAGCAGGAATGGTTTTCCAGCAACCGGAGCCACCAGAACCGGAGGGTTCGATAAATATTCCTTGATGTTGTCGAAGGCACGCTGACATTCTTCGTCCCATACGAATGAGATGCCCTTCTTCATGAGATGGGTGAATGGTTGACAACGCCCGGATAGGCTGGAAATGAACCTCCTGATGTAAGCTAACCTCCCTTGGAGGCCTCGAAGTTCTCGGAGATTTCTCGGAGGACCCATCTCCACGATTGCCTTTGTCTTCTCAGGGTCTACGTGAATTTCCTGGGAGGTGATGATGAAACCCAAGAATTTTCTGCTGGATACGCCTAAGAAGGATTTTGTGGGATTCATTTTCAGGTTGTGTGCTCGCATCAGGTCGAATACCGTCCTCAGATCCTGGAGATGGTCTCCCTTACAGCGACTCTTGACGGCGATGTCATCAACATAGCACTCCACAGTCTTGCGCAAGTGGTCTCTGAAGCTGATACTCATGGCTCTTTGATATATGGCGCCAGCATTCTTTAAACCGAAAGGCATGACTGTGTAGCAGTATGTGCCAATCGGTGTTCGGAATGATGTATGCTTTTTGTCGTTAGAAGACATCTTGATTTGGTTGTACCCCGAGAAACCATCCATGAATGACATGCGTTCGAAGCCGCATGTGTTGTCGATCATGATGTCTGTGATAGGGAAGGAGAATTCATCTTTGGAACAAGTCTCATTCAGATTGCGGAAGTCGATGCAGATTCGAATCTTTCTATTCTTTTTGAGGACCGATACTATGTTGGCGATCCAGTCTGGATGTTGCTTCTCACGTATGAAGCCGTTGGCTATGAGTTTGTTGACTTCGGCTTCGATTGTATCCATGATGCCTGGGCGGAAGCGTCGTTGTTGTTGTTAGACTGGCTTTGCATCTGGCCGAATGTTGAGTTTGTGAATGGTAATATCGGGATTTAACCCTGGCATATCTTCATAGCTCCAGGCGAACACATCAATATATTCTTTGATGAGTTCCAGTAGCGATTCTCGCTCTTCGTCTGTCAAGCCTTTACTGACAAAGATTGGTTTTGGGGAAGATTTGCTGCCGAGGTCGACCTGTATAACCTTATCTTCAGTAGGAGGTTCTCTCTGTTCAAACCGCTTTTCCCATTGTGCATCTAGCTGTTGGGCCCATGGCTCTAACTCGAGGATTTCAGGAATGTCTTCATCTTCTTCGTAAACGTCGACGAATGCCATATTGACTGATAGGACTTGTCTGAATATGTCTCCGATGCTGGCATCCGAATCAGAAGTTGGTGACCCGGCTGAATGTGAATGCCAGTCGTATTCCTCATCTGAACTTTCAGGGGTCGTTGTGGGTGTAACATACCCTAATCCACATTGGGTCTTGCTATAGTAGTCCCGTGGTTTGTCAGCCGAGACTGGTAGCTTTAAAGGTAATCGTCGACCAGTGCCGTAGTTCAAGCCTGGCGTAGTCTCCAGATCATACCCTTGTTTATGTATGAGGTACTTGGATTGGGGGCTATAAAGATACAGAGACAGTCTCCCGGCATCTGATTCAAGATCGACCTTCTCTATAGTGAAAGGCTGTGGATCATCCTTTCGGCCGAAGAGGATGGTCCCCTTCCTCGATTATGCGGTAAGCATCTTCCACGGGAGTGAGCTGATTTACGGTGTAAACTTTTATCACCTGTGTGTGTAGGTGAGTGCCTATACCGTATTCCATAGCATACATTGTACAAAGCTTATTGAGCTCGATGTAGTTCAAAGATAGCCCTTTATTGATGAAGTATGGTATCTTTTCTAGTGGGATTATATCATCTGCGGAGGGAACATCAGTGTGGGCAGCCACATACTTGGCCAGTTCCGGTTCTTCTTCAGCCACCCCCTGTATAAATGAAGACTGAGAGGATGACCTGGGCAGCTTGATCATCAGGGGTTCTGTTGGTGGGGCCGAACGTAGAGTTGTTGGCAGACTAGCGACCCCCGGTTTGGTACTCGATGCTGGGCAGGGAGTTGTTGGCTCGCTAGAAGCCCCGGACCTTGCATCGAGGTGACGATTCTTCTTGGGAAGGCGTATCGTCATTGACTTGTCGGAGGGGTTGAGCTTCTCCATTTGTGGCTGGCCGACTCTAGGCAGTCTGATTGTCAGTGGCTCCGTTGTGGGTCTTGGCGCTTGGCCGGACCTTGGCAGCCGGATTATCATTTGCTCTTCTTGTGCCGAGAGGCTGATTGCATCCTTACGCAGAGTGGCTGTAAGGGGTGCGGACTTGCCAGGTTTGCGAGCTTGGAGGTAGATCGTCAGAGGTTCTTCTGATCCTGTGGCTGTCTCGGTACGAGTTTGCACATCTCCTTCACCAAGGTGCCTCTTCGACTTTTCGTATAGGCAGGAGTCTGAGTAGTAGGATTCGACCCCTTTGAAGGGATCGATGTCGGCAAATTTTGTCCTCACGAAGCCGTATTTGTCGACATACTTGAAGCACTGGTGCAGCGTGGAAGGCACGATCATGTAATCGTGTATCCAGGGACACCCCAAGAGGATATTGTAGGAAGTGTCCGCATCTATGACGTAACAAGTTACTTCTGACTGAAGATCGCCGATTTGGTACTTCATACGAATCTTCCCAATCGGGTAGCTCCTGCCCGAATGTAACACCCAGTTTTCCAGATGAGGGTAATTTTGAAATTTTGTAATTATAATTATTATTTATTATATTTAATTCCTATTATGATTCTTGGTAATTTTTAATCTTTTTAAACTATTTAAAATCATGACTTGTGATTAGGGTATTTCATTTATCATTTCTAGTTTGAGGGTATTTTTGTCATTTTGGGGGTTATTTGAATTTATTAGAATTTATTTGAATTTATTAGAACTTATTTGAATTTATGGGAATTTTTAGGATTTATTTTGGAATTGTTTGAATGAAGGTTGACTGGGTTGACTTTGACTAGCAATGACCTGGGTAGACTAACCTAGGAGCTAACCCTAGTTGAGTTTAGACTTGGTTAGGTCATGCAACCCTAGTTAAACTAGGGACAACCTATGGTTTAGTCATTTGACTCAAGTTAGAATAGTTATGACACAAGCCATGACTTATGGTTGAACCATTAATCAATAACTTAGCCATAGAAGCCAACCCATTAGACATGAGCCAAACCCTAGCCCAATCTTTAGTGGCCGGCCACTTGACCTATCCTTGGGATTCCCACCCTATAATTAGTCTCCTAGAAATTAGGGCTAGCCTCCTTAGAATTTCTCAAGCTTTAGAAAGAGGTGAGCCTCCATCTTCACAAATTCATAGAAATTCCATTTTTGCTCCTTTTTCCCTCAAACAAATTTCAATAGGTTCTAAATATAGTTTTCTTGCTGTTGGTATATGTTATTTTCAGATTCAAATCAATTTGGAGAAGTTTGCTAGCAAGGAGAAACCCCTCTATTGGAAGTTTTTCTTGCATTTTGTCACATATAGGTAACTTTCATTCTACACCATAAAATTCTGATTTTTTTGCATATCTAGGAAGCCCTAGGCCTAACCTAACTGTAGGAATAGGTAACCCTAGATTTCGTGTCTAATTTGTGTCCCATTTGGACACGTATCAGTCCCACTGTGCAAGTGTTTGATGAAATGCCCCAATGGGCATTTCGATTAATTTTTAGGATTCTAATTGAATAGGAAATTAGGTTTTTATGTCGCTTATGTGTTTTTTATGTCTTGGTGTGGTTTTCGTGTCGTGTCGTGTCGTGTCGAGTCACCACAGACACGTGAACACGCTGACACGTGTGCGCGTGCACGGGCACTATAGCTGCCCTGCTACTCGGGGTTTGTAGCGCCACAGACACGACACGTCGACACGTGAGATTTGACACACAGTAAGGGGCACTGCCTGTCACTACGTGTGTCGAGTCTCAGACACTCTCGTGTCGTGTCGGATACGCACGAGGCAGTGCATTGGTTTTGCACGGAACCGACGGCTGTCGATTTCGAGCACTGATACGTGTGTCGTATAGCACGCACGCGTATCGTGGACACGTGTCAGGGTGTCCTAGCCCTAGCCCTAGTCCCAGTTGACACTTGGACACGACCATGAGGTCTGTGTCGTGTCGTGTCATGTGCACGAACACTGTGAACACGTGCACGAGGATTTCCAGTTTTTCCACTGTTTTGTGTTTTTAATTTGTTTGGACATGTTTGTGTCCTCGTGCTTGGACACAAACACATTGTATGACACGTACACAACTAGTATATACATTACCAACCTTTGATTTGGTGTTTTAGTTTAATTTTGATGATCAATTCTCATTATCCCAATTTTTCCTGATACCTTTAATATCAGTCTATTCTTCACTGTTTTTCCAGATTTTAGAATGTGAATTTTGTCATCATTTTTAACCTACCTAACACTGCTAATTGCATGGATTAATACCTAATATGGTACACCTATATGTGTTCTAATTGTGTGTTGAATTTGAGATGATTTGGGACTGTTTTGGGGCTTAAATCTGAGAGTTTATGTGTGGACTGAAAACTGGGTTTTGGGGACTGTTTAAACTGAATTCTTTGTGAACTGTATTAAATGAATTCCAATGTAAATCTGAGTTTGTGTCCTTAATAGACTGTGTTAAATGAGTTTCAATCTGAGATTGGTTATGGACTGAACTGTGGTTGGTTTTGATTTGGTTTCCTTCCCATGGTTGACTGAAATGAATGTTGGTTCATAGCTCACTGTTTCACACTGTTTCCTATGATTCACTGTCTTGTAATATATGATTCCCATTCACTGTTTCAGTTATCCACTCTCACTCTCACTAATATACACACACACCCTCATGATTGCAATAGCCTAACACACACATGTTTTTTCCTACACAGCTCTCTCACCCACATTCTCACTAACACATACACACAACTCTCATGCCTCACTGCACACATGATTCACTAGACACCCTTATATTTCATGCCTTCACTGTCACACTGATTTCATGTCTTATCTCACACACTCACACTCTCATGTTACACTAACACACACACACAAGTTACACTCACATGCTCTCTCACACACATCCTCACATGGCACCCACTCTCTTGACATCTCATTTCACTCATGACACACACACACATTCATTTCCTATTCTCTATGTATGAGTACATATATACATGTATATATATATATTTGTCTAATGTGTAGATATAGATTATATATGTATATTTGTATGGTATACATACAATAGCCTATATGTTAGGTATAATTCTATATTTGAGTGTATTACATTTTTATAAATGATTTGTCATGTGTATAGGTGATTTATAGGTTGGTTAGGCATGGTATTGCCTAATAGCCTATGGCCTATGTGTGTGTCTGCTTGACTAGTGAGCCTAGTTTAGACTTGTTGGACCTAGTTTGACCGTAGTTGACCTAGTTTGACTTCTAGGGTTGACCAGAGTTGACCAAGAGTTGACTTTGGCCTAGATTGACCTAGATTCATTTAGAATGCATTAAATTGCATCTTGTTATCATTTTAGACTTGTTGTGACTTGTGCTGTTCTGATTAGGAGCCAGACACCTCTCCTCGGACAGTACATTTCATCCGGACACTCAGATACAGGCGAGTACATTCTCTGATCATTTCATATCCTGCTTAGAATTATTTTCCTGCATTAAATTACTTTACTTGATACTGTCACATTGGTCACACGGATTAGTACTATATGGATCCCTTCTTGAGATGATATCCCTTCAGGGAGCATCGGGTACTACATGTTCTGTGCGTTTCACTTACATGGCGTATCACTATGCTTCTTTGGTTCTTTGATCACTTGTGACATATACTCTTATGATCACAGAGTTTTCCTTGAATCTTTATCCCATTTATTAGGTTTTCCAGATTCCCCATTTATGGGACTACTATGTACCACCCTTCGGGGGCCATTACATAGAATCATAACATAACCTGGTTGGATCCTTGTGTATTGATTGGGGGTACGGGGGAGTAGAAGTAGACATGTGAATAATATCCAAGTAGTGTAGCATCAGAATCTTTCCATAGTGTAGCATCAGAATTATCCTATGCCATTTACATGTCTATATTGTACTCTGACTCACTAGCCACTGTTAGTCTCTATTTATAGTAGATATTTCTATTACAGCTCTCTCTCTCTCTCTGTTTACATACTACATTTCCTTCAGTATCTATATCTTACTTTGATGCATGATTATATTTTCTAACCTGCTATGAACTGTTGAGATGTATTGTGCTCGCTCCTGTCCTGACTGGACCTGTTAAAAACATTACAGAGGACGAGGAGGAGGCCTGGGTGGATACCTTCTACGGACAGCTCTAGCTGACGACTTTACCCTACTGCCTAGACTAGCTTAGTTAGGCCTTATCTTACTTATGTCGTCTTGAGACTGTTTTAGCTAGACTTTATTTCTGTCTTGAGATTCTGAGTTGTATATATTCTTTCATATTCAGTAGCTGAGACTTGTACTCTGGATATTGCTGAGATGTTATCTTAGACTATTCTTATCATCTGTATTTTTCTTGAGTTCTATATCATATCGTGCTTTCTTTTTCCTTAGTTATGATTGAGTTTACTTCTGCTATGTCATCCCCATTCGGGGAGTATAAACTGCTTAGAATTATATTGTTAGATGTTGTGACCTAGGACAGCGTTCTACCGCCGATACTGCGGCGTAGGCTGGGCGTTGTTACATTCTCGTACCCTCACAGTGGGTGCGGGTCGTGACACATTTTTAGTGGTGGCCCATGCAGGTCGAGTTTATGTAGTGGTATTCGAACTAGAGTATCACTACAGTCTGCAGTAGGATTAGGATATATTTTTGAAGGTACTCAATCACAGTTAGGATTCCTTGAGAGATTCCTGGGACGACCCTTGAGAATCTTATTTAAACTTCAATTTGAATCATTTCCCTTGTTTTGTTGCTCTCACTCCTTGATTACTGAATTTGATTTTGATTGGATCGTTGTTGATTTTGATTTTTCTATCGAGATGAATTTTAAGGCCTGAGTTACGATATTTTTCTGATAACATATGTTGACGGGAATACTGGGATGGTAAAACGTCTACTTGATTATGGAGCTTGTAGTTTATCGCAGCCATATTAGCTGGCGTGGCGAAAACATAGAGATCTGACTTCGGATGTACGTATCTTGGTTATGAGATTTGGAATTTCTTGCAGCTATACTAGTCGGCATAGCGAGAATTCCAGACGACATGATTGTAGAGGTACATGCCCCAGTTATGGAATCTATCGTTTATCGCAGCCTTACATACTGGCATGGTGAGGACTCTGAGTAACATGATTTTGGATAGACGCATATAATTATCAGATTATATCTTGAGAAGGTTTTTAAACATATCATCTCTATCGTACCATTCTGTTGTTATAAATTGTACCCTATCATCAAATGACTTAGGAGTAGGAGTATGAGTAGGAGTGGCTTAGCTGTTATTATAAGTCTAGTGTAACTTCTTGCTATAAATTTCTTCTTAATACAATGAATCGATGATTTTTGCTAGACCTTAACTTGGATTTGATGTTATGACTCTGGTTTCAAAATGGTTCCTTCTTTTAAACAGATAAGCAGAACAGATCTTATCATTATTTTCTTCTTGCCATTAATTCTTGTATTATCTTAATATATATATATATATATATATATATATATATAATAGACACAGATGCTTGCCTGACACGTATGCATGCTACACTTGATTACCAACCTATCTAAATGCATATTAATATGTTGATGTTAATTTCTCAAAATCCTAATAATTCTAATATAGGACGGTATCAGTGACTAATTCTCTGCTTTCCCAGATTAAATTTGTAAATTAAATTTAAATTTCATGTTATTAGTTGTTGTTTACAATACTGCACATGTATGTTACATACAAGGTTTCAATTCTTAAGGAAATTGATTGAGTTTTGTGTTGAATTTGTCAAATCTGAGACTGTGTACATATTAACCCTTTAAGTCTGAATTCTAAGTGATTAATCAAATTGCAGTTTTCTTTAATGTAATGTTTTGAGCCGTGTACATTGTTGTGTGTAGGTATATAATGTTAGGTTTCACACTCTTACATGTTAGGTTGTGGTTGTGGTAAACATTGAGTTGGTTTTATTGTTCGAATTTCTCCAAAATTTTGAAAACTGAATACATGTTAATATTTTTACATAGCTTTTAAATGCGTAGTTCAATTTCAGATCTAATATGTAATGTTGAACTAAACTGAAAGATCGACCCCTTTATTTCAAGTTTTAACCCATGTACACTTGACACTCTACACTAATGTTCGCAACTGCCATGATAAACTTAACCCTTCATCTCTATGTTATGTTCATATAGTTATATAGGTGTATATATATATATAGTTCTGTATACATGTTATAATGTATGAAGATGCATAATTAAATCTCTACCTCTCTATACATATAGATATACTTATATATATGGTTAGCCATGCATGTTATGAGTAAATAGCTGGTGGCTTGTAGACTGCTTAACCAATATGCCATGAATAGTGTAACTTGATAGCTATAGTTGAAACCCAATTCCCCCTATACACTTTCATGTATAATTTTTACACACAAACCACATAACCCTTACATAATGCTAGCTTTTCCCTCTTTAACACATTCTCTATATATATCATGATTTGGATTTCAATACTATTGACTTTCGTTCCTTAAACCTTTGATCTTGATTTTTAAATAGTACCCCTTTATATTTATTCTATTTTTGATAATTACCAGTTTTCAGATAGGATGGTAGACTGCCGTACAGCCTTGATGATTGTTGTTGTTTTTTTTTATCCTTTCCAGTATGGCACCCATGACCCGAGCCCGTCGCCTGAGAGCAGCTGCAGCTACTGAGAGTGTGCTTCCACCTCCTACTGTTCAGGAGGTAGTGATCCCTCTATCTGATCAGGGGGTGGTGGAACCTCCTGCCATTGAGGAGATGGTGGTAGCCTCGCCAGAGAGTCTTCCTTCATCTCCTGTCGTTCAGGAGAGATCTGCAGATTTTCCTGAGACCGAGAGCCTTTCCCTACCCCTTGGGATGGTACTCCATACTGTACCACCTGGAGGTTTGTTACTTGACGCAGCCCAGGTGTTTGGATACTTCCAAGAAAGGCAGTTGGAGTCACAGAGAGTTCATGATGAGGCTATGAGGGAGCAAATCCAGAGGTTGCTACGTCTGCGGGACTCTGTGCTTCCAGGAGGAGAGCCTAGCTCCAAGAGGGCGAGGAGCAGTACCCAGTCCTACCCAGAGTTTGAGGAGTACCCATATATCCAGCCTATATCATCATACCCAACCCAGTCTCCTGTCCAGCAGAGGCCAGCTGAGCCAGAGCCTATCTGTGCCTACTGTAAGAAGTCTGGACACAAGTGGAACTTCTGTAGAAAGAGACTAGGATTGTGCCTATTTTGTGGGTCAGCTGCACACTGGGTGCAGCACTGTCCTGATATACCTGCGCCAACCAGGGCCCTACTTCCAGGAGGGAGTTCTAGTTCTCAGACCTAGTTGGAGGTGAGTTTTGACCTAACCTTAGTATCCCTTTTTGAGAATATTTGATGCATCACTTGCTTGTATGTTTTGATACCTTGTGATTGCCTAGAACTGTAGCATAGTTGGTGTAACTAGATGAGATCCCAGACTGATAATACATGCCATGACCCCATAGGTTACACTTTTCAACTGTACGATTTAAATAGGTATCTGAGACTATGATTGCTGGGGGCTTAACCTAGAAGGGGTGCGATCACCTTAAATTTCGAGGACAAAATTTTTATAAGGTGGGTAGGATTGTAACACCCAGTTTTCCAGATGAGGGTAATTTTAAAATTTTGTAATTATAATTATTATTTATTATATTTAATTCCTATTATGATTCTTGGTGAATTTTAATCTTTTTAAACTATTTAAAATCATGACTTGTGATTAGGGTATTTCATTTATCATTTCTAATTTGAGGGTATTTTTGTCATTTTTGGGTTATTTTAATTTATTAGAATTTATTTGAATTTATTAGAACTTATTTGAATTTATGGGAATTTTTAGGATTTATTTTGGAATTGTTTAAATGAAGGTTGACTGGGTTGACTTTGACTAGCAATGACCTTGGTAGACTAACCTAGGAGCTAACCCTAGTTGAGTTTGGACTTGGTTAGGTCATGCAACCCTAGTTAGACTAGGGACAACCTATGGTTTAGTCATTTGACTCAAGTTAGAATAGTTATTACACAAGCCATGACTTATGGTTGAACCATTAATTAATAACTTAGCCATAGAAGCCAACCCATTAGGCATGAGCCAAACCCTAGCCCAATCTTTAGTGGCCGGCCACTTAACCTATCCTTGGGATTCCCACCCTATAAGTAGTCTCCTAGAAATTAGGGCTAGCCTCCTTAGAATTTCTCAAGCTTTGGAAAGAGGTGAGCCTCCATCTTCACAAATCCATAGAAATTCCATTTTTGCTCCTTTTTCCCTCAAACAAATTTCAATAGGTTCTAAATATAGTTTTCTTGTTGTTGGTATATGTTATTCCAGATTCAAATCAATTTGGAGAAGTTTGCTAGCAAGGAGAAACCCCTCTATTGGAAGTTTTTCTTGCATTTTGTCACATATAGGTAACTTTCATTCTACACCATGAAATTCTGATTTTCTTGTATATCTAGGAAGCCCTAGGCCTAACCTAACTGTAGGAATAGGTAACCCTAGATTTTGTGTCCAATTCGTGTCCCATTTGGACACGTATCAGTCCCACTGTGCAAGTGTTTGATGAAATGCCCCAATGGGCATTTCGATTGATTTTTAGGATCCTAATTGAATAGGAAATTAGGTTTTTATGTCTCTTATGTGTTTTTTGTGTCTTGGTGTGGTTTTCGTGTTGTGTCGAGTCACCACAGATATGTGAACACGCTGACATGCGCGCGCGTGCACGGGCACTGTAGCTGCCCTGCTACTCGGGGTCTGTAGCGCCGCAGACACGACACGTGAGATTTGACACACAGTGAGGGGCACTGCCTGTCACTACGTGTGTCGAGTCTCTGACCCTCTCGTGTCGTGTCGGACACGCACGAGGCAGTGCATTGGTTTTGCACTGAACCGACGGCTGTCGATTTCGAGCACTGATACGCGTGTCGTATCGCACGCACGTGTATCGTAGACACGTATCAGGGTGTCCTAGCCCTAGCCCTAGCCCTAGTCCTAGTTGACACTTGGACACGACCACGAGGTCTGTGTCGTGTCGTGTCGTGTGCACGAACACTGTGAACATGTGCACGAGGATTTCCAGTTTTTGTACTGTTTTGTGTTTTTAATTTGTTTGGACACGTTTGTGTCCTCGTGCTTGGACACAAACACATTGTATGACACGTACATAACTAGTATATACATTACCAACCTTTGATTTGGTGTTTTAGTTTAATTTTGATGATCAATTCTCATTATTCCAATTTTTTCTGATACCTTTAATATCAGTCTATTCTTCACTGTTTTTCCAGATTTTAGAATGTGAATTTTGTCATCATTTATAACCTACCTAACACTGCTAATTGCATGGATTAAGACCTAATATGGTACACCTATATGTGTTCTAATTGTGTGTTGAATTTGAGATGATTTGGGACTGTTTTGGGGCTTAAATCTTAGAGTTTATGTGTGGACTAAGAACTTGGTTTTGGGGACTGTTTAAACTGAATTCTTTGTGAACTGTATTAAATGAATTCCAATGTAAATCTGAGTTTGTGTCCTTAATGGACTGTGTTAAATGAGTTTCAATCTGAGATTGGTTATGGACTGAACTGTGGTTGGTTTTGATTTGGTTTCCTTCCCATGGTTGACTGAAATGAATGTTGGTTCATAGCTCACTGTTTCACACTGTTTCCTATGATTCACTGTTTTGCAATATATGATTCCCATTCACTGTTTCAGTTATCCACTCTCACTCTCACTAATATACACACACACCCTCATGATTGCAATAGCCTAACACACACATGTTTTTTCCTACACAGCTCTCTCACCCGCATTCTCACTAACACATACACACAACTCTCATGCCTCACTACACACATGATTCACTAGACACCCTCATATTTTATGCCTTCACTGTCATACTGATTTCATGTCTCATCTCACACACTCACACTCTCATGTTACACTAACACACACACACACACAAGTTACACTCACATGCTCTCTCACACACATCCTCACATGGCACCTGTAACGCCCCAGTCCCATAATACATAGGACCAAGAACGTGAACATGCCAGCTGCACATATACGAAGAATACTCCAATATATGGAATCCTCATATATGTACATAAGCTGTAAATAAAATAATCACAGGCCAGAATAACATAATCAAATCTCATCACAGCTCAACACAGAAAAATATAGAGTCCAAATAATAAATAAGAGTATCAAAAGATAGCCGGGTGAACATGCTCACTCCAAACAGCTATGAAAAATAGTCTCACAAGATCGGAGTCCAACCTCCGCAGAATAGAAAGAAAAGAGATGTAAAAATAATATCCACTAATGTCTCCAACAAAGAATAGACTAGAAATTAGTAGGAGCTGACTCGGTATCAATGTAAGCTAGATCCAGAGCTGCTCCGTACTCCTGTGGGAAGTCGTCTAATCCTGGAGAGATAACCAGGTCCTCAGAGGGACGTAACAAGATATAAGAAAACACCATGCCATAATAACTGTGATATATAATATAAAAAAAGAAATATGTATGCAATCAGGTGCCTAACCAGTCTAGAGTGATAATGCAATAAGAACAAACCTTTGACGCATGGGCAGGTTCAGGAATATCAGGAATCAGGACCGTATCTTCCACTGGAGATAACCGGCAATCAGGACCGTACCTCCCACTGGAGATAACCGGCTAGCAGGACCGTACCTCCCACTGGAGATAACCGACAATCAGGACAGTGCATATATGACTCATACGTTAAGGAACTGTTCTTCCCACCCAATGCCTATTAGAGTCACATCCATGACTCATATGTACCTATAGTAACTGCCAAGTCTACTAGCATGCAATCTATTGGCAGTTACTCCTATCCGTCGCACACCTCATACGTATCGGTGGCCGGCCGACTACGCGAGTACGTGTCCTACATGAGACTCACAATACGTGGTAAAGTACGAGTCATGGCCGTATGAGATATACCAATACCTCACCATCAATGGGTAGTCACTAAGCTAAGTCAATGCAAAAATAATATAAAAGCAAATAAAACGACCGATATGGTCGCTTGCTCCCAAGTGTGACTTGGACGCACAGTGATGTAAAACATAGAGCAATATATATGAAACTGAAAATACATAACAAAAAAATAAAGTAAAATAATCACAGAGTAAGGTGGCAAGGTATCTTGCCTGATGGTGCAAAGTGGCAATCCCAAGAAATCACAATGTCAGCAAAAAAATGTCACAATCTCCAAACAACTCCGGACACTGAAACAAACATCAAAAATGCACTCAGTGTAAAAGATATACCTAGGAAATGCCTGTCCAAAAGTCAAATTCTGGAACAGGGGCAAAATCGTAATTTCGGGTCAAAACGATGTTCGCTGTTGGACCCGCTTCGCACCAAAATGCATGCCAAGGTCTATGGTCTTTAAAGTCGTCAAACTACTTGTCTACGGTTTTAGTTTGAGAAGAGGAACTCAACGGTATGTCCAGTTTTGGATTCCGATGAGCCGTGTACAAATTCGCACGTTTGAGTGGGTCACGGGCCCGCCAAAAATGGGTTCCGATTCGACCTTCTCAGAATCGAACCAAACTTGGCACACAGGACCAAATTTTCGATTCGGACCTGTTGGCGCATGTTTCGTCTCGATCCGACAATCGTACATGAAGTTATAGGCAAGTTTACAAAATACCGATACGGGGGTATCTCGACGGATACACGTTGGTTTCGTCACGCACATGCGACAAAACTGAGTTTCGTCAGTTCCCACACGTCTGCAACGTCCATACGCACCTTTCGATGCGTATAGCACGCGACCACGTTGCCCGGTTTGTCGGGACGTACATCGTATCGGAGAAAATTCTAAAATTTTATATAATTTAACACAGGTTTTTCTCCAACTTCAACATCAGTTTATTTCTTACACGTTAATCGAAACAACGATCCAGAAGATGCGTTGTGATCTCGGTTATGTTGTCTTTTACTGTTTTGGATTAGTTCCTACATTACTTTACTGTATAGCAAGAAAATTGGCCAACAAGTTGTCGGTTTAAAACAGTTTTATAGTAGTACAGAAAATAGATTTTTGTTCAACTTCGTCTTGATTTTTCAAGCAAGTTGATGGGTTTTTTTCGAAATCCATCTAGAGGATCTCGAAGAGGGTCAAGTCTGCTTTCCAAAAAATTTTACGGATCAAAAATCGGTGCTACGAGTAAAAAGTTACGTTGTCGGGAAGTAGGGTACCTTGAGTGGAAAAACTGCTCTGTGGATGACGAAGGGCTGACTTTCGATGCTCCGTTCGTCGCGTACACAACTCCGTCGCTGGTGAAACAAATTCCTAGGCGAAGAGGGTATGTTCTGCTAAAATTTTGGTTTTGGGAGTTTAGGGTTTTGAGGTCTATGGAGGAAGTTATATATATAATAAGTGGGGCAAAAATCCTAATACTACTATTACTACTAAAACTAATCCAATGGCCCACGGGTTGGAAATTTTGGTTCGGTTGTTGCTGTACAGCAACTATGGAAAGGGTGGGGCCGCCCCTTTTATGGGTGGGTTGACTTTTTATTTTCTTTTTCTTTTTCTTTTTCTTTTCTTTTCTTTTCTTTTCTTTTTCTTTTCTTTTTCTTATTCTTTATTTTCTTTTCTTTTTCTTTTCCATTTCTTTTTCTTTTTCACTTTTTTTTTTGAAATTACAATTATATATATATATATATATATATATATCAAAATCTAAGAGTATATATATATATTTAGCTAGCAATAAATTCTCAAAAATTTACAAATAATTTCTCAAAAATCCTAGAATTTATTTTATTCCTATTTTAATAGAAGTACTAACATGAACCCATATATTAATATACATATACACACATACATTAATTATACTATTAACTAGTAGCAAATAATCCATATCTAATGAAAGGCCTAACAAAAATTATTTAAATTAAAAAAATCAATATAAATTATGGGGGTTTACAGCACCCACTCTCTTGACACCTCACTTCACTCATGACACACACACACAGTCATTTCCTATTCTCTATGTATGAGTACATATATACATGTATATATATATATATTTGTCTAATGTGTAGATATAGATTATATATGTATATTTGTATGGTATACATACAATAGCCTATATGTTAGGTATAATTCTATATTAGAGTGTATTACATTTTTATAAATGATTTGTCATGTGTATAGGTGTTTTGTAGGTTGGTTAGGCATGGTATTACCTAATAGCCTATGGCCTAGTCTCTTAGCCTATGGCCTATGTGTGTGTCTGCTTGACTAGTGAGCCTAGTTTAGACTTGTTGGACCTAGTTTGACCGTAGTTGACCTAGTTTGACTTCAAGGGTTGACCAGAGTTGACCAAGAGTTGACTTTGGCCTAGATTGACCTAGATTCATTTAGAATGCATTAAATTGCATCTTGTTATCATTTTAGACTTGTTGTGACTTGTGCTGTTCTGATTAGGAGCCAGACACCTCTCCTCGGACAGTATATTTCATCCGGACACTCAGATACAGGTGAGTACATTCTCTGATCATTTCATATCCTGCTTAGAATTATTTTCCTGCATTAAATTACTTTACTTGATACTGTCCCGTTGGTCACACGGATTAGTACTATATGGATCCCTTCTTGAGATGTTATCCCTTCAGGGAGCATCGGGTACTACATGTTCTGTGCGTTTCACTTACATGGTGTATCACTATGCTTCTTTGGTTCTTTGATCACTTGTGACATATACTCTTATGATCACAGAGTTTTCCTTGAATCCCTATCCCATTTATTTGGTTTCCCAGAATCCCTATTTATGGGACTACTATGTACCACCCTTTGGGGGCCGTTATATAGAATCATAACATAACCTGGTTGGATCCTTGTGTATTGATTGGGGGTACGGGGGAGTAGAAGTAGACATGTGAATAATATCCAAGTAGTGTAGCATCAGAATCTTTCCATAGTGTAGCATCAGAATCATCATATGCCATTTACATGTCTATATTGTACTCTGACTCACTAGCCACTGTTAGTCTCTATTTATAGTAGATATTTCTATTACAGCTCTCTCTCTCTCTCTCTCTGTTTATATACTGCATTTTCTTCAGTATCTATATCTTACTTTACTGCATGATTATATTTTCTAACCTGCTATGAACTGTTGAGATGTATTGTGCTCGCTCCTATCCTGACTGGACCTGTTAAAAATATTACAGAGGACGAGGAGGAGGCCTTGGTGGATACCTTCTACGGACAGCTCTAGCTGACGACTTTACCCTACTGTCTAGACTAGCTTAGTTAGGCCTTATCTTACTTATGTCGTCTTGAGACTGTTTTAGCTAGACTTTATTTCTGTCTTGAGATTCTGAGTTGTATATATTCTTTCATATTCAGTAGCTGAGACTTGTACTCTGGATATTGCTGAGATGTTATCTTAGACTATTCTGATCATCTGTATTTTCTTTGAGTTCTATATCATATCGTGCTTTCTTCTTCCTTAGTTGTGATTGAGTTTACTTCTGCTATGTCACCCCCATTCGGGGAGTATAAACTGCTTAGAAATATATTGTTAGATGTTGTAACCTAGGACAGTGTTCTATCGCCGACACTGCGACGTAGGCTGGGCGTTGTTACGTTCTCGTACCCTCACAGTAGGTGCGGGTCGTGACACCGAATTGAAACCGCTGATGGCGGTGCTTGTTGGCGTCAGGCGATGCATAGGGATGCGGAGATGATGTAACAGACCCTTCGGGATGATACTTATGGAGGAGCCATGATCAATGTGTATCTGATCCACCTTCACGTCGCCGATGTATCCAGTGTAATATAACGGTCGATCGTGCAGGTTGGTTTTGATGAGCATATCCTATGGAGTGAAGACAATGTTGGGCATCGCTCCTGTGCAAGCGCTGTCTTGGTGATCTGCAGGCGGGGTCTCTCCCGTGAGGTTGACCTGAGCTAGATATGCGTCGACATTCTGGAGTGCGTCGCTCAAAGCCGCACGAACATCCTTGGAGAGTCTCAAGAGCTCGTATAATGACAATTTGGCTGGTGTGTTGGCCAATTACGCCAAGATGTCAAAGTTGTAGGGCCTTTCCAGCCCATGAGGTGCCTCTTTTCGGAGGGATTTGTCAAAGCGAGTCTCCTTCGGCCTAGGCTTGTCGATCGTTGGAGGTTGGGAAGGCCCCGGAGTATTAGCAGTGGCCGGCTAACGCTCTTCAGCCGAGTTATCTGGCGTAGGTTGGGATTGAGCACCAGACCGAGTGATGACAGCTGTGGCTTCTTCGACATCCACCAAAATTGTGTGGCAGGATCTGGCCTTTCCACCCTTCTTATTGCCAATGGAGAGTGGCACGGACTGAGTCACTTCTGGTACCAAATCTGGATGGACCCATATGACCTCCCCTCGTGACGTGGTGAGAGGTACCAGACCAATAGCCTGATCTCGAGGAGGTGGAAGATTAGCAATCTCCATTGTCGCCCGAGGGATGGGTACCACTCCGTCTTGAGTCTCTGTTGGAGGAAAGCTGCCAAACTGTACAGACACCATGTTGGCTGCCACGATTACCTCCTCGAAGTCAATGTCCAGAGCCTTTGAATCAATGAGATGTTGGATGTATCGCTTTGGTAGCAGTCATGTGTAGCATGGTGGACGTAGCGATGGTAATGGCAGTACTTTGGGCTCTCCATTTCTGTCGGTCGAGGTTCCCGTCTTGGTGGAGGGAGCTGAATTCTATCCCCTTGTATGAGCATGTCCAAGATGGGCTTGACATGGCTGTCTTCGATGGAGTAGGTCATTTGTGGCCATTACTTTTCTGTCGGTTTTGACTCGAGTTTCTGGGCTGTGTCGGCCACCATAGCCTGCTTGCCCTTGTTGTCCCGATTGTTGGTGGAGCTACCCCCATTGTTGTTATTGGCATTAGGACGCCTGCCCTTGTCCTCTCCCTCCGAGATGTGCAATCCCAGTTGGCGAGCCTTCTTCAACCGGTCTTCGATGCTAGTGGCACTGATGATAAACGTCTTCCAGTCCTTAAATTGACTTTCATCCATCCAGAGGCTGATTGTTGGAAGCAGTCTCTTTTGGCAAATTTCAATTAAGGAGGAATCCGGATTACCGGACGGCAACTTCATGGCGGTTTGGCAGAACCGCTCAATATAGTTCCTTGTTAGCTCTTTCTTCCCTTGAACGACGTCCATGAGGGTGGACATTGTGATATCCTGTCCTACTTCGTAGAATCTCACCAAGAACATGCGCTTGAAGCTGGCGAAGGAGTGGATGCAGTTGTCTGGCAGGTTACGGTACCAGTCGAAGACGACCCCTTCCAATGCCCTGATAAATAATCGTGTAAGGATGGCATTGTCATAGGGTAGATGTTCGGTAGTGACCTCGAAGTAAGTGATATACCGACTTGCGGAGGTCTTCCATCATATGGATTGATGCGGAACAGTTTATACTTTGGTGGGAAGGGAACATCTTTCTACGCTGCGGGATACGGTTGTCATATCCTGAGGTCTTGGCAGTTTTCTCGGGCGTGGAACATGGCCCGGAGCTCCTGGACCTCTCGTCTTGTCTTCCTGGCCTCGTCTGCAGCGGTAGGAGCCGACATTTCAGGAAGATTATTGCCCGGGTTTGGTGCCACTAAATTTGAGTCTGCATTGACCGCGGGACCCTAATTTGTTTGGCCAGGCGTCCCTCCTTGCAGTGTAGGGAGGGTTGCTTTGATTTCGTCCACCGATTTGACCAAAGTGCGCAGTATGGCCTCCAGAGTATCGATGCGTTGGCGATCACTAGGACCATCTTGGTTGCTGTCTATCATGAATACCGTCCTCACATGAGGAGAAGTGGAAGGTACGGTGGATGACGTACACTCCGAATCATACCCCTGTAATGAGAAGTCATCGAGGTATGTGGGAATATCTTCCTCTGATTCGGACTCAGAAGGAATAGTACCCCCAGCTTCCGAGTTTTTCTCGTCTTGGGAATTGTGGACGTCCTCGGGGACGTCAGGATTTGCTGCATCTAATAGAAGAGTTATTTCCCCCAGCTCGCCTTCTTGGAACATCGAATTGTCGTGGAGGTTCGAAGGAGAGCTACCCCCAGTTCCAGCAACCCCCAGTGATGTGGATGATGAATCTTCCACTGTAGCAAATTTCGTCTTTGAACGGGTACCTTGGAAAACTCCGGTGGTGGGCACCCGTTTAGACGACAGTTTGTTAGTCATAGTAGTTAAAATCTTCGGGCTGGAAATATTTGTCTTCTTCCCTCTCCCATCGGCAAGAATTTTTTGAGCAGAGTTGCAGGAGACAACGGAAAGTGCCTCATCTTCTGAACATGGTTGTTACAGTCTTTGGAAGACGGACTGCCGGTCTTCTCGTACCGTCACATTATTGCAGCAGCAGTTGATGATGACTTGGGTGCAGTGACGTCCGTGGAAGGACTTTTTGCACCCCGAGGTCCCCTCTCTTTCCTTGCATTTGTGGCGGATAGCCTCATGCAAGTTAGATGGGTCTGAAATGACCATGTTTGCTCCCTAGATTTTGGGAGACTTTTGGAAACCATCCTGTCCGTTTGCCGCCGGAGGCTGGACTCGAGTGGTTCTGTACAACTTCCCATCAGAGGCCCGCATGATAGTATGTGGAACGCTCGGATGGCCAGAGGTTGGGACAGCGGACTGAGCTTCCCAAGCTCGCGCTGCCCTAGACTTCTTCACTCTAGTGCGTGAGGGCACATAGTAGGAAGAGTCTAAGTAGTGCTGGAGAGAGTCAGACACGTCTTCTTGGGAGCACGAGAGATCAGGACCATAGGAGAGGTAGTCGAAGACTGAGCCGCGTGGGGCAGGCGGCATGCGGTTGGAATCAACAGTCTTCATACGGCTGGCAATCGTAGCCGCATGGGCTTTCTTCATGAGGCTGGAAGTCTCAGCCGCATAGGTCTTCTCCATGCGGCTGGAAATCCCGGCCGCATAGGTCTTCTCCATGCGGCTGGAAATCCTGGCCGTATGAGTGTTATGTATTTGGCTGGCAGTTTCGACCGTATGGAGATTATTCATACGGCTAGCAAGTTTGGCTGCATGAGTCTTCGTCTTGCGGTTAGTACCTTTTTCGGCTTCTTCCTGGAGCGCATAGAATTACTCTTTGCCCCTGCAAGTTTAGCATCATAGTACTTTCCTCTGCCGGACTTGGAGACAGCAGAGTTTTCTATGGCTTGAAGTGGGGCCGCATGAGAGTTGCCTTCGCCGTCTTGGGCAGCAGAGAGTGCTTCGTCCAGAGCTTGGAGAGAAGCAAATGATTTTGGCCTCCACTGCCTGCAAGCCTTCTTTGTGCGGGTTCGCTTCTGGACCGGGCCAGCGCTTCCTTCAGAGAGCATTTCTTCGAACGCCTGTTGGTCGAAGCGGACGACCATCTTCTGTTGTGTGGAGCCAAGTTTGGCTGCATCGGATTGCGTCACCAACTCCTCAGCCGTGGAGAAGTTTGTCCCCAGCAGAGTCGCCATCGTGTTTGCCATGAAATATAACAGAACAGAACAATTATCGGAGGACTGGACTTTTACTTCACAATACAAACTCGCTTGTACAAAGAAAGCCTAGGGACAAAAACCTAGGTACAGCAATCTAAGTACAATTATTTATTTTAGATTCTGGAGGGTGACGATAGAGGCTCGGAAAAGCGACGGCAGCTCTGCCTTACTCCTTGGACGACCGGATGCAGCCTTGGCTCTGGAGAAGAACTTCTTGGCGTTGATGAAGAAATGATCTCCTTGTTCTCTCTGTATATGCTCTTCTGTCCTTTCGATCTCTATATATTCTCTCTCTGATTCTCTCTGGATCCGGAGGGGGCTTTGCAAGGGAATGGCACCTTGCTATTTATTAGAGTGGGGGGCATTATTAGGGTTTGCAATGATTGCCCATTCTCAAAAGTCGGCGGCCTGAGAGTTAATTAATCTGGGCCGTCCATCTCGAATATAATAGATTTAAGCAATTAATGTGATTGCATTAAATCTCTGTGGACAATAAATGTTGATTGCCATGAATATTCGCGACTTTGTAATGGCCTGCCACGTGTCTAATTTGCTCGATTTGATTTGATCTAGGCACTTATGGTGATTGCAACAAATCTAATTTTGTTAGGATTTGTTAGCACCCATAATTCCAGGAAGATAAGACTGCCACGTGTCTCAATCATCGTAAAAAATGTCGCGTGTCTCCATTGGGTCATCTTGGCAGAGCCGCATATGAGTGGGCCGCATGAGGATGAACGGCCGCATGAAGATGGGCAGCCGCATGGAGGTGAACAGCCGTATAAAGATGGGCAGCCGCATAGGGATGAACAGCCGCATGACGATGGGCAGCCGCATGGGAGTGGGCAGCCGCATGCTGACGGGCGGCCACATAAAGGATGCAGCCGCATGAAGATGGGTGGCCGCATGAAGGGGGCGGCCGCATAAAGTGGGTGGCCGCATAAATACAGCAGCCGTATACCTCGGGACTCGGTGGATTCAGCCAACTGTGAAAAGATTTTCTTCTCTTTCCTAGGAACGCGCCTTTATGTCAGTCATTATTGTGCCTTTATGTCAGAGCTGTCATTTGTCAGAGCTGTCAGCCGTCAGGGCATTAAATGCAGCCGAAGATGAAGGAAAAAGACTGTCGAAGGCCACGTGGCTCTGGGTCTATCCGAGCCGCCTAGACGTTTGAGCCGCATGGTCCCCTGAGCCGCATGGGCTCTTTGAGCCGCAGGGGCTCTATGAGTCGCATGGAGATTCTTGGCCGCATAGACCTTTCTTTATTCTTTTCCCTGCTTCTACAAGACCTCCTTCAAAGTTTTCAATTTGCAAAATTGAAATACTTTGAATAAGAAGCATGGTTATGTGTAAACTCCTCTGGCCGTATGGGGTGTTCTGGCCGCATGGACGTCCCAGCCGCATGGCCTCCTCAGTCACCTGTCCATCTGAGCCGCATCGACCAACCAGCCGCATACACTGTCCGGCCGTATGGGCTCCTTGCCACGTCATCCTGCCACGTATGCAAATCTTTTGCATTAATTGCCTTTGATTTGCTGTCAGATTCTGAAGCCGCTTTTCGGGGCAGGATCCCAAGAGTTTGATCTTTACTTAGTCGGTTCATCTCGATAACCGAAGAGTCGATTTTCATGCTGCACGCGGATCAAAGCACTCTCCTTTTGCCTATAAATAGGAACACGTTCAATTGGAGAGACTTCTTTATTCTCTCTCGTCTTCGACCCTTGCTGCCCTAATTTTCTATCTCTGTCTTTCTTCTCCGACCGTCGGACGACCATGGCCCCCAAGTCTTCCAAAGCTGCCTCTGCGAAGGGCAAGAAAGCGGCTTCTTCGTCGGCCACAACGCCTAACGTGTACCCTGATGTCCACCCTACTTTTAAGGGTAAGGATTGGATGGAATATTGAACGCTTTGAACCCTAAAAAACCATGGCTATATTGTATATTTTATGCACAAGCCTTCGTTCTTCATCTTTATTGAACTGCCCAAGTTCAACATGATGAAGTCGCATATGTTGCATGGGCCGCATGACCCTCTCATATCTGAGCCGCATGGGGCATGCCCTGTGTCTGAGCCGCATGAGAAGGACTTGAGCCACAGGAGCACTTCTAGATTTGAACCGCATAAAATCCTTTTGAACAGGACCGCATGAGCTCCTGATGAATCTGGGCCGCATAAATTTTGCTAAGCCGTGCCGCATAAGCTCATCTGCTAAATGGAACCGCATAAGCTCAACCGAACCGCATAAGCTCTATGAAACCCAACTGAATTGGGCCGCATAAGCTACGTTGAATCGAGCCGCATAGGCACATGGGAGCCTTTTAAGAAACTCCAAGTGTTTTCGTTTTAACCATCTTTTAATCTCGTTTCTTTTGCCTTTCTTCAGTAGATCTGCCAATCAATCCAGCAGGAGAGCTTTTGGTGGGTTTAGCCCAATATGCCATGGGTGTGCAGCTCGACGACTTAGTTTGCCATGTGTCAGATCAGCTTCCCGCCGATGAGCCTCTGGAGAGGGTGAGCGCCATCCTAAATGTAGCATCCAACCGAACAATAACACATGTACGATCGTCATCCGCCAAGTCAGAGTACCCCCGAGTTATCGCATATCGATCTTTGATACGCCTCAATACCATTGATGATATGCGTAACCTGACGATCTTCCTTTGCAACCAATTTCGAGTCGTGCGAATGATGCTATCGTTCGACTGGATAATCTCCTCGACATTTAAATTTAAGTTCGATCATTATCCCTCGAATCATTCACAACATCAATTTTCTCAAATCTAAATTCGCGTATCATTTACCCGTCTATCTTAAGTCATCGACCAACGTATTCCTTCAAATCACATCATTCATTGCTAACTCAAATCATCGAGCAACATCCTTTCCAATCCTCAGAGTCATTTCGTAACTTCAAAATCAAACCTTTCATGCACGCAATCTTCTCGTCGTGCTAACTTTTTGTATACGATCCGTATCAATTTCCTCGATCAACTCATCCATTCGTACACCTTAACTTTTCTTCGATTCAGTTTTACCTACTCAATCATTTTCATATTTCATACTCGCACAATCCTCAATCCCGTGTATGTTCCGTGCGTGTCAATCTCTAGGTTGTTCGAATCAACTCATCAAAATCTTCAAGACTATATTTTGCTCAATCATATTCAACTAAGGCTTTGCATACACGCGACGCTTACTGATAGACTCATCGACGTCCCGCATCCTCAATCAATCGATCGACATCCCTGAGGCTATCGTATACACCACTCAGGGATGAAGTCATTCAACAAATCCTCAACGTATCATTTGAATCAAAATCGACTTCTTCAAATTTTCCGTTCGAACTATTCTTCGAATTCCAAGCACGCTCATCTATATCGTACTGAGGTTATCGTCACTCGATAGCACCTCTATCGATAGTCATCTCACTTTTACTCAAACGAGTTCAACTCATTCTTGTTCGATACTATTCAATTTCCATACTTGACTTTTCTAAGGTCGACGCAACTTTGGTGTATATGTCCAGCCCGACTTAGCCAACCGTGCTTACGCAAACCATCTTTTTTGTTTTATCAAAAATTGTTCTCCTAAGTTTTGTAAAATAGACGGACTTATTGTATGGACATCCCGTGGGACATTTGAGAGAGAGCGCACCAACGACATGAACTTGCGGAAGCAACAATTCAGAGTTTGTGGAAACAACAGAGTTAAAGAATTCAATCGATAGTCCAAGGAAGTAAAGTCGTGCTCTGATACCATTATGTCACGCCCCGCTCCTGTAGGAGCGATCGTCCTCGCTAAGGCGTGATGCCGTACGAGCCTAGATTGTGCTCGTACAAGGCGGGTTCCATAATGGCCGATTTTAGCGGCTGCGATGGGGTCGTCGCACAGAAGTCCCAAGCAGAGACATAGAATAATAGCAGCAGAAATTTGAAGCAAAACACATGTTATTCAAAAGATACATTTTATTGATATTGGAATAAGATTACAATAGGGTGCAAGGCCAAGATTTCAAGTCACTCAAGCTCACTCTTCTCACATTACAAGTCACTCAACTCTCTCTCATCTCTCAATATATGTCTCGAGCCAAAGGATGCTTCGGAAGGTGACGTCCATACATTATGTCCCATATAAGTCTTGACTCCATGCGGCCGTACGCTTCGAATCGCCAAGGAACTTCGTGCCTCGACGCATCCAAGCGAGCTCCGCGCCACAAGCTTCTACCTGTGTCTGCACATAAAAACTATGTGGGTGTCAGTACTCAACTGTACTGGTGGAGTGAGCTTTACTTTGTGCAACATAACCCTTTTGATTGTCTTTCTAATCTTGCCTTAGGATTATTTTAGGACCGACGCCTTGGCCTATTTTGTGTCTCTAGACCGTCCCGTGCTTGCAACACAATATCAGCTCAACAACATTAACCTATCAAGTCGTGCTTGCCTTACGGCTTAAAATCAGAGACGCAACTACACGATAGACTCCATTTCCATGTGACCGTGCTACAATGTCCCTTGCAATTCAGTGAGACTAAACCGTATTGCCGCCTCGTGGCCCTTGCCATCTCGCGGCCCTTGCTACTTTGGTCGACAACTGACCCAATCGAGACCTGTGAACTTAGTGTCACTCGACCAATTTTGCCTTGTGGCAATTCCTGACTTAGACTCAAAATGACCCAAATCTTACTTATGCAACTTACATGCCAACACTTAAGACTCGACGCCACATCTCGTGCCAAGGCACATCGCCTACGTTACAGCCAATCTTAGGCCCAAACATTGTGTTCTAACCGTACAAACATTCAACTAGACTCAATCCAAAGGCACACACGCGAATTTCTGCCCGTGCCGACCCACCTATATGAGGTTACTAGCATCACAAGCTATACCTAGACTTATAGCTTTGTTATTCGAGATACCTTTTAGCGCAAGTAGCGATCCCCACTGAAACCCCCGACTAACCTGAGCGGGAGCGTACTTCTAGCTCGACTATACCCCTGTTTCCTCCTAGGCCGAGTCGGTCCCGTGGCCCCGGGTTGCCGTTCGAGGAAATCTTTGCCCTTGTCGACAAGTTGTCCAATGACCATGCAAGACTCGACACAAACTGACGTCTCACACTGTCATTCCTCTTCCAATGTTACCATCTCTTTCAAAACCAAATTCAAGACTTCTATCCTTGAGACCCCTCAACGACCTACGGTCGCGAGCATTCTTTCCATGTTACCATATTATTTCATTCAACTCATGAATGCCTATTTGATGGTCCTTTCTCCAAAACTCACTTGAATCAATTATGGTTCTTGCCTTAAACACTAAGTTCGTGACATCGTACCTTAAACCAACTTGAACTCTATACGACACCAACGCCCAAGTCATACTCTATATGACGGGCCTTGAGACCATAAGACTATATGGTTATACCCAGTCGTAGAACTCGTAGGACCGTGCTTGCTACTACTTCGAGAGCCTAACATAACTTGCCTAACTTAACTTCGCAACAACTTGGCAAGTAAAGGCTGCGTCAAGCTTTGCCTTAATGGATCGTGCTGTGCACGCATTCAACTTGAATGACCAATTCACTTGGGTACCTAGACTTAGGTCACAAGCTGCTCAACACAACTTAACTCATGGGCAAGCCAAGGCTATGCCAAGCCTTGGACGATGGGACCGTGCATACTTTGTGAAGCATTCATGCGGGCGGCACCTATGACTTAGGCTACGTTCATATCTTTGTCAACTCAAACCAACTTTCCTTCTTCCAAGCCACGGGACGAAGGATCGAGTGTCATTTTCAAAGCACACCGTGCACCAACTCTAAGACGACCGTTGGACCTTTCCATATTCTAACTCAATTCGACCCATCGAGATTATTCCCTTATCTATGTGAATTCGTCTCTTTTATTATCGAGCCTACTTGTGCAAGTTAAAAATATACAAATTATTATGTGAAGGCTAAGATGAGGCAAGTTTACCGAAACTACCCCACCTGAGCGAGGGGTCACCTCAACCGAGCGATGTCTTCGAGTCGCCGTTGCAAGGCTAAGTCCGAACGTCGTTGGCGTTTCGATTCCTCCAATTTACTGAGCGGGACGGGGCACTACATCTACGGCACTGACACATAGCGTACATTGAGATTCCTCTCAATTAAGATCTCTGGTGGTTATCAAAATAACCGAAAGAGGAGACATGTGGCGTGTGCCGATTTGCTTGTTCGGATGCAGCCGAGTAAGTCTTGGGATGAATCAGATTTGGATTCTGATTGATCCTCGTCTAAGTTTTTAAATCAATTTGATAAGATATTAATCATGATTAACCCCAATCTTATCTTTGAGAGAGTCGGTTTAAGCAAACCGACTGGGTGGAACCATGCTTCTTGTGCCTCTGGCGAGGTCTGAGTACTGCTACACTTCTGGGGCGACGAGTAGACCGTTCTTTTGGAAACAACGGAGCCTCTGTGCTTTTTGGCGACGAATGGACTATGCTTTGAGGGCGACGGAGCCTCTGTGGGTATGAACGACTAGAAGGTTGTGTTTTGAACGACAGTCACTGTACTTTAGGGCGACGAGTAGGTTTGTGCGTTAGTTTGACGAGGTTACTGTACTTTTGGAGCAGCAGGCGGACTTGTGTTAGATGCAATAGTATCTCCCAAGTCTACAACGAAAGGTAGTTGAGCTTCTGGGTCGGAGTAGAGTACTGCACCGTTGGAGTTGAGGTGGTGTGAAAACATCACCATTCTGCACCTGAGGTTGGTGCAGGAGTATAGCTGCACCTCTGGATTGAAGGCATTGGCTTTGAAGTCTTCTTTTAAAGAGAATGACTGCTCCTTAATGAACGACTCCCTTTTAATTGCCACCGTTACTTAGGAAATTTCAAGGGGTCCTAGGATAGTCTAGGACTTAGTGGAATGAGCCTTATTTAATGAGGTTCTTCGTACTGAGTCCTAGGTTCATCCCATTAATGTGGGAACTTTGACCGTCGGCCATGTGGCCTACGTTTTCGATCACTCCCGCCCTATATAAAGGGGTAGTTTCTTCTCAAGAGTCACGTCTTCTTCTTCTTCTTGTCCTTCAACACCATGTTGGATCCAGACTTAGCTTCGAACGGCGGTTGTCCTTGCCTAAGTCCGATTTTAGTTGAGGATTCCTTCATTCAAAGGGGCTATGCCTTCGTAGAAGAACTGTTGATGAGCCTCGGAATGTGCTGGAACGCTTCTCATAAGAAGTTCAAACCTGGGCGACGCCTTGGAGGTCTTTGAGGTCCTGACGACCTAGCTTGTGGGTGCATGGCCAACCCAGAGAGCCACAGGTTGTGCTCTGCCTGCTTATTCTGGGCTTTACGACCTGTTGCGCCTTCTAAAAACCCGGGCCAGTAGCTACTTCAGGAAGTTGCTCGCTTCAGCCGAGCAGCTGATGCACTTTTAGGGGATTGCGTCCATAAGAAAGTCAGAATATGCTTCAATGGAGATCAATCTTCCAGTATGTGTACCAAAAAGAAGGGGGGCTACGCTTTGACGAAGACTAAACCACTTGTAGACTCCTCTAGGCTTTGCTGAATCTGTAATCGATTCTTTGTAGAAGAATAGGATTGGTCCTTTATATGTAGTCTTGATGAATCTGTACTAAACCTTTGTAGACATGATAATAAAATAACTTTCTTGCACATCTTCTATTTTGTCTTTTTAACACTCTGTCTGCATAGTTTGTATTATTCGTGCTGTGGTGGAGGAATATTGTCCGCTGAAATTTTTCATGCTTCTACAAGACCCCCTTCAAAGTGTCCCAAACTTGGATCAAGCTCGGGGTACTTTGAACAGAAGCATGAATACGTGTCTCTTTGTAGGCGGAATGCCCATCACCTCTGTTGCCAGGCTAGCGTCGTGCTTAAGCTTCAACATTAAATGCCTTTGTGTATATAACTACGAAGAGTTTATAATAGGTCTTTGTAGCCACATCCGTCTGTATAAGGACTTTTCTGTCTCTTTATTTAACGAGCTCAGGTGAAAGGTTTTCTGGCCCTTGATGACCATGACAAGGGGTCATCATAGAAGACGTGCCTAACCAGAGGTAATATGAACGTGGCAGGCATAATCTTTGCTAGGATGTAGAACAATAATTCAGAGATAGTATGAACGTGAACTGTTTTCTTGATAGCCATGATAATCATAGGATCAATCAAGGAGAGGGCGACTACTCAGAGGTAATATGGACATGGTAGCCGCAATTTTCGGTGTAGAGGAGCAATCCAAAGGTAATATGGACATAAAGTGCTTAATCTACTTGAGGAAAAATATAGAATAGAGGAATCCCCTTACCATAACCCATAGGCGCCCTTTAGGGATGTGGGAGCATATGCCAGTTCTGTCTTCAGGCGTAATACTTTTTCCAAAACTTGTCATTGATGGGCATCATTAGCAAGTCGTCATTAGGTTTTGCCAGCCGGTAGGCACTATTAGAGTAGACAGACTCTATAACTAACGGTCCCTCCCACTTGGTCTCGAACTTCCCTGTCGTTTTTTGAGTCATCACCATCGGTCTTCGAACTGCCAAGACGAGGTCGCCCACTTGGAATGTTCTTTCCCATACCTTTTTGTTAAAGGCACCAAAAATACGAGCCTGATAAAGCTCGATTCTTTGCTGCGCTAGCAAACATTTTTCGTCTAGCGCTTCTAACTCTTGTAGCCGCCGGTGCTGGTTGTCTTCGTCAATCAACTGGTTAGTGATGGCTACCCGTAAGGACGGGATTTCGATCTCCAGGGGAAGGACTGCCTCTCTTCCATAGACAAGGGAGAATGGTGTACTGCCCGTGGGTGTGTGAACGGTCGTACGGTAAGCCCATAGACATTCGCCTAACTTCTTGTTCTAGTCGTGTTTGTTAGAAGAGACTACTTTCTTAAGCAGCTTGGCGATGGTTTTGTTCAATGCCTCGGCTAGTCCATTAGCCGCAGGGTTGTAAGCCGTTGACGCCATATTCTGAATTCGGTTTTTGTCATAAAACCGATGGAAAGCATGGCTTATGAACTGGGGGGCCATTATCGTGGACAATTCTCCTAGGAACTCCGAAGCGATAAATGACGTGGTGCTTGATTAAGCTGATCACATTAGAGGTTTTCACTTATGTCAACGGTACTGCTTCTGCCAATTTGGAGAAATAGTCTGTGTTGGCGATGATAAACCAGTATCCTTTGGAGGAGGACGGGCTTATTGGCCCAACGATGTCCATTCCCCATGACTCGAATGGACAAGAGGTCGTCATAGGGTGTAGATATTCTGAAGGTTGGTGGATTAAGTCAGCGTGAAACTGACACGCCCGGCACTTCTTTGTATATTCTATCACATCTGCCATCATGGTGGGCCAATAATAGTCCATACGGCACAGTCAGTCTTGTAGCTTGGGACCAGGCTGATGGGCTCCGTAGGTCCCATCATGCGTCTCTCGGAGTGCCTCTTGTGCCTCTATCTGAGACAAACACCATAGGAGGAGTTTGTCGTACAAACGACGATACAGCATTTTGGTGGCTGTGTCATAGAAGAATCGGAGTGAGCATCTTCTGAGGGAAGCTGCTTCCTTTGGGTCTTCATGTAGGATCCCATAGAGTGCGTAGTCTATGAATGGGAATCACCAATGTCGAGTGTCAGTATCTACTTGCAGCGAGTAGCTTTGACATATGCGCAGAGCGTTCTTTGGACAAACTAGCTCTCGTCCTTTCATCGTAACGATATATTGGGACCCAATAGGGGCAGACAGCGAAGCAACGAAACCAGCTAGTATGTCGGCCTCCAAGTTTTACAGTCACGATACATGTTCTATAAAGAACCCTGTGAAGGTGGAGATGATGTTGATCACCGCCTGGTGGTAAGGGATCAGGTCTTCATGTCGGACCTCGTACTGCCCTCTAACCTGACTGATGATTAATTTTGAGTCTCCATAGGCAACGATATAGCCAAACCCCAGCTGTTTAGCGAGTTGGAGCCCAATGATGAAAGCGTTATACTCTGCAGCATTGTTGGTGCACGACTCCATGAGGGAATATGCGCGATTGATAACCATGCCGTCGGGAGTGATGAGGACGATTCTGACCCCTGCGACGATATCACCCTTTGGTCCCGTTCTCGAGGCTCCGTCAAAGAACATGCGCCAAACCGAGTTGTCTGAGACTGTATTGGACTCTAGAACTTCATCTGGGATCTCTTCGTAGAGTCTTGATGTCTCTGGCACAGGATGTGCTGCCAAAAAATCTATTAGTGCTTGGTCTTTGACTGCCTTCTGCGGGACAAACATGATATCATAAGGAGTCAGAAGGATTGCCCACGTGGCTAATCGTGAGTTTAATGCCCCTGGCTTGGTCATGAGGACTCTGAAGGGATTGATCCTGGACATGACATAGATTGTTTGTCTAGTCACATAGTGTCGCGTCTTCTTGATGGCAAAGAGAAGGACGAGGTACACTTTTTCAACAGGATTATACCGATGTTCGGCTCCAATCATGGTTCGGCTGAGATAGTATATCGCCTACTCATGGCCTTCAATGTTCTCTTGGGCTAGTAAGACGCCAAGAGAATGGTCCATAGCTCGGACATATAGCAGAAAGGACCTTCCTACGACTGGTGCTACTAGTATGGAAGGACTCTTGGATGACTTCTTAAGAGTCCTAGAACCTTGTGCCACGTTGCACGTAGCGACACAGAGTTCATCTTTTCTCTTGCTCGCTGATCCCCTGTTGAGTCTCTGCAGTCGACGTAGGTTGAAGTCTTTGGAAGATGGAGCACCTCATCGGTGGTGATACAGCCGCCTATTGACAACAACAATTGATGGTAATCTGGGTACAAGGATGCCTTAATTTAGGCATGTCCTGTGCCACCGATTGTTCTTCTGCTTGGTACAGCACCAGGTCTTCCGTCGTGGCGAGGCAGCCTCCTATCATAATTATAGGAACGCTGCTCGCACGAGTCTCTCTCTACGGGATGTAACCCTGGCTTGCATCACGCACAGGGATGCTCAAGCGACAGAGGGGTTCAACTAGTTGAGGCATCGGAGTACGGGGACCAGTCTTGTATAACTTTTTATCGGCAGCGCATGTGACTGTCAATGCAGGCCTTTGGTCGGTCATAGGCGTGGTACGTTTGTTGTACGAAGCACGTACTGCCTTGAATTTCTTCCTACTACCCCTAGCGGGTGTATAGTATTCATAATCCAATGAAGGCTCACCTGATGGAAAGGTGATTCTGTCAAAGACGGATCTTCTTGCCGGCAATACTCCCGTCGTGGGGGGTTGAGCCGGCGTCTGCTTCCTTCGACGTTGTGCCTTCGTCAGGCCTGCCATAGAGACACCGTCTTCCTCGCCATACTTTTCCAGGGTGAGAATCGAGCGAGGAGATATGGCTGTAGCAGCCGAAATCTTCTTCAGTACTTTGACATTGAGGGGTTTCTGGATCGCAGTTCCCTCCATCGTGCTGCTTGTCACAGCCGCCTTGGGCCTCCAGCCACGTCGAGCCTTCCTCGGTTTTACGAACCGCTTTGAAGGATTCGACTTCTCATCAGAAAGGAGATTTCAAAAACATGCTAGTCGAAGCATACAACCAGCATCTTCTAGGAAGATCCCAGCAAGTTGTCGTCAGATTGCATCACCATTTTCTCATTGGAGGAGAAGGTAGTCCCCAGCATGGTCGTCATTTTGTTCGACATCACAAAAGATTTAACAAACTTTTCGTTTATTGAATGTAAAAAGACTTGTGTACAGAAAATGAAGTCCTAAATAGGATATTCTAAGTACAAGGGGAAGACCTGTGTACATAGAAGGAAGGCCTAAATAGGATATTCTAAATACAAGGGGAAGAGTTTCTAGGAAAGTGTGACGATGGAGATCGAGCACTACAATGGCTCCTTTGCTCCGTTGATGATCTGACGACGGGTTGAATTTGCTCTGACTTTCTGATGCCTTTGATAGAACTCTAGGGTTACCGATCAAGAGGATGCCTGGAGCTGGAGATTTGATATTCGGTGGTCTCCTCTTGTTGAAGGAAAACTCCTTCTATTTATAGGGAAATAAAGCACATATGCGATGTACATTAAGGTTTTGAGATATGAAAAAATCTATCGTTATTGTACGGTGCGGGCTTCTGCGAAGCTGACACGTGGTGGACATTGAGATTCCCCTCAATCGAGATCTCTGGTGGTTATCAAAATAACCGAAGGAGGAGACACGTGGCGTATGCCAATTTGCTTGTTCGGATGCAGCCAAGTAAATCTTAGGATTTCATCTCAGATTTGGATTCTGATTGATCATCGTCTAAGATTTTAAATCAATTTGATAAGATATCAATCATGATTAACCCCAATCTTATCTTTGAGAGAGTCGGTTTAAGCAAACTGACTAGGTGGAACCATGCTTCCTGCACCTCTGGCGAGGTCTAAATACTGTTGCGCTTCTGAGGCGATGGGTAGACCATTCTTTTGGAAACAATGGAGCCTCTGTGCTTTCAGACGACGAGTGGACTATGCTCCGAAGATGATGGAGCCTATGTGCGTATGAGCGACGAGAAGGCTGTGTTTCGAACGACAAAGTCACTGTGCTTTAGGGCGATGAGTAGGCTTGTGCTTCGATTTGACGAGGTTACTGTGCTTTTGGAGCGACAGGCGGACTTGTGTTGGATGCAATGGTATCTCCCAAGTCTCTAACAAAAGGTAGTTGAGCTTCTGGGTCGGAGCAGAGTGCTGCACCGTTGGAGTTGAGGTGGTGTAAAAACATCACCAGTCTGTGCCTGAGGTTGGCACAGGAGTGTAGTTGCGCCTCTGGATTGAAGGCATTGGCTTGAAGTCTTCTTTTAAAGAGCAATGAATGATCGCTCCTTAATGAACGACTCCCTCTTAATTGCCACTGTTACATGGGGAATTTCAAGGGGTCCTAGGATAGTCTAGGACTTAGTCGAATGAACCTTATTTAATGAGGTTCATCGTGCTGAGTCCTAGGTTTATCCCATTAATATGGGAACTTTGACCGTCGGTCATGTGGCCTGCGTTTTGGACCACTCTCGCCCTATATAAAGGCGGAGTTTCTTCTGAAGAATCACGTCTTCTTCTTCTTGTTGTCCTTTAACACCATATTGGATCCAGACTTAGCTTCGAGTGGCGGTTGGCCTTGCCTAAGTCGAATTTTGGTTGAGGATTCCTTCGTTCAAAGGGGCTATACCTTCGTAGAAGAACTGTTGATGAGCCTCGGAACGTGCTGGAACGCTTCTTATGAGGAGTTCGAACCTGGGCGACGCCTTGGAGGTCTTTGAGGTCCTGACAACCTATCTTGTGGGTGGATGGCCAACCCGGAGAGCCACAGGTTGTGCTTTGCCCTGCTCATTCTGGGCTTTGAGACCTGCTACGCCTTCTGGAAACCCGGGCCAGTAGCTACTTCAGGAAGTTGCTCGCTTCAGCCAAGCAGCTGATGAGCTTTTGGAGGATTATGCCTATAAGAAAGTCAAAATACGCTTCAATGGAGATCAATCTTCCTGTATGTGTACCAAGAAGAAGGAGGGCTGTGCTTTGACGGAGACTAAACCCCTTGTAGACTTCTCTAGGCTTTGCTGAATCTGTAATCAATTCTTTGTAGAAGAATAGGATTGGTCCTTTATATGTAGCCTTCATGAATCTATACTAGACCTTTGTAGACATGATAATAAAAGAACTTTCTTCCATATCTTTTGTTTTGTCTTTTTAACACTCTGTCTGCACAGTTTGTATTATTCGCATTGTGGTGGAGGAATATTGTCAACTAAGATTTTTCATGCTTCTACACTCATGACGAAAATGTTAGATCGATATCTAAAGTCAGGTAGCTAGGTTAACCTTGACTGTCGCATAGAATTGTACCCTTAGCTTGGTAATTGATAGTGAGTGACTCTCGGATTGTATTCTTAGAAAGGATGAATTTCCTCGGTGAGAAATGCCGTTGGATTCGGGAAGGAATAGAATTGTGTATTGACTATGGTAAACTTTTAGTATGGTTGGTTCTAAGTTAGACCCGTGGCCCGAATGTTAGAAATATTGTGCTTAGATAAAGAACTTATCCAAGTTTTCCCTGATGTTAAGTGTTGTGCCTTGAAAGATAGTGATTGTGGCAAAGCGAATGAAACAATAAGTCAATTAGAAGGATGCTGATAGACTCTGAGAATGCCTATACCAAAATTTGGATATTAAAATGTGCAAGTCGAATTTGGGAAGAATTATACTGTGGCTTATCGAATTGCACTAACACGAAAGTTGGCTGAAGTACATATATTTTGGGGATGCCTAAAGTATGTGTATGGATCCAACCGAAGTGAAAGCTGCAAAAGAGATAACACTATAGAGGGAGCTTATTGAATCGCACTGGCACAGACTTTGGCTGAAATGCATATATTTTGGGGACGCCTAAGATATGTGTATGAATCCAAACAAAGTAGCAGGTTGCAACTAAGATAAAGCTATATGGGAAAATGTTGGTGAATCAATGAGAAGTGCAAATAGTTTGGAAAGGAAGACGAATTGAATCATTAATGGATATTGAATTGAAGCTGAACGAGTAACTTGTGGTGACTAAATAAAATTAGTAGAATGAGTCTGTCACGATCCGCTACCCAAATTGTTGGGCCGAGCCGAGTCATGTCCAGCCTACGCTTGAGATAAAGCGTAGTAAGCTGTTCTAAAGATAACAAGATAAGACTAAAATGTGCTAACAGTTCTATATGTAATGAAGAGTCATAAATGTCACAAACACAAAAGTCGTCTCATATATCAATAAGATCCAAGTACAAGTCCAAAATGTAAAGCTAGATACAGGTCCAGTCACAAAATACATAGTCTAATACATGACTACTCTCAAAAGTCCAAAGTAAATAGACAACTAGACGAGTTTTCCCGTAGGTACATCCTCGTAAGACAAGGCCTGGTCCTCGGCAGCAACTGCATAATAGAAATCGTAGAGCAACTCCTCCTCGGTAAGTATACCTACAACGTTATACTGTCAGGACGGGAGCAAGTACTGATTCTAGCAAACTAAATATACGAAACATGAAATAAACAGGAATGTAATAAACTAGAAACATGGCACATCATAATATATCATGGCAAGGACACATATGTCATAGAGACAGATGTATATGTAATATTTAAAACTGTAGCAGGTACGTGATCGTCAATAGGTGTACAATGTGTAGGGGCACATAATGAAATGTACTTTTGTACAAGTGATACGGCGATAGATGTACATACGCACAAATCTGCTTTGAGATAAAGCCTACGACGCAGTAATCATATAAAATGAAACTTTGCTCGGTAAATACATACGAAGAAGGGGGCATGATCACGTACTCTACTAGCAGTTTCCCCATAACCCAGATTCTAATCATGTGAGAGATATATAAAGACTGTCCTAAGCATGGTAGGGACTGAAAATAAATACAGCATGTGAAGATTTAACTTGCTACCCCAAGGATCAGCATTTAACATGGTTAGAATCGCAGTTCATTGTTGTAACAGTATGTAAAGTTTGTAGAAGTACTTGCGTTTAGAAAAACAATGAAGTGATGGAAATGCTATAGATTTTTGGTGTCCAGGCACTGTCATAAACATAAATAATCTCAGCTGTCTAAGTTATAAATATGAATTCTAACACTACGGGTGTGACACGACGTAACTGGATGCTTAGCCAAGTAAAATTGTATAGCAATCCAGTGTGAGGTGATATGGTATTTAAACCAACCTCTAGGTCTTCTATACTAAGGTAGGACGACGCCCCAAATATTTGAAATACCCAAAAATCACAAGTCATGACTTAATTATAATTATTTATTAAATAATCAATCTGTGCACTTTACACTAGCAATTATTAAAATAGTTACATAACTCTAACAACTACAAAACACAGCTCTAAAC
>JANAVB010042820.1:2172858-2247589 GCA_029216955.1 Iris pallida
TTTTATACAAGTGAGTGGAACTGTCCTTCCTTCCTACTCCTTTATGCTTAGTAAAATGGAGTATTGTGATGCTATGAATTGTCCTAAATGACCCATGTCTTAGTTGCTGAATAATAGAGATGCTTATGTTGCCTAATATTGATGATTAAAACATAAACATTGACAGCTGGGATGAATAACACTTGAACATTGAACTGCTAATATGAATTGATGCCATGTCATAAATTGATAATGTCCCTAACGCTTAATATTGTTAGAATAAATAAAGCACTTGAGTAATGTGATGCTTTGGAAAGATACCTTGAGAAATGAACTGGCTATGCTATTAACACAATGAACTGAATGGACTCTAGAATCATTATACTCTATAAACTGTTGCAAAGAAATGAGATGCTGCTTATGTTCTTATAGCAATGACACAAATGATAATCTCCTAAGAAATGAATGAAATGCTAGGTCCCTTGAGAAATGATGAGGCTTGGGATCGTTGAGATCACCAGTAAAATGATGGTAATGTTGGAAATGAATAAGTCATTGAACATGACTTAATGATGCTCTGTTGTCTTTACTTTCTTTAATATTTTACCATGCGATTATGTTCAAAATCGAGTCGGACATGCATTCGCATGGTCATGGACAACTTGTGCACAATGTTTGAGAAAAGTTTTCTCGAAACAGTACCACGGAACGTTAGGGGACCTGTTCGGCCTAGGGAAAACATTGGCGTGCTTTGGGAGCACGAATAATGTGAGGTAGCATAGAGGCTCGCTACCTACTATGGTGTCATCGCATTATATTGAAGTCCTATATGGCAAAGAAAAGAGTCAATATGGTTTAATAACACCAGTGGCTATGTAGTCAGGATGCACGCTAATAAATATTTTGTGCAGACAGAGCAAGTATATTGCCTAACATGTATTTGATGCAGGAACGAGGAGTCGGCTATCGGTAGAAAATCACTTAAATGTGATATATTCAATATATATGTTGGTTCAACTTGTTTGCTTAACATGCTAAACGAAATGATGCTGTGATGCCTTTCCAATTAAAAACTCTATAACATGCTTAACATGTTAAATACAGTATGCTAAAGTGTTACCTTGATAAGAGTTGCCTTTACAAGAATTGTTATAAACTGCATAACATGATAACACCAAATATGCTTGAGAGATGCCTTGCTATGAACATCACTTAATCATGACATATATGCTAATGTTGCTAGAAAAGAGAAATGTGAGAAAACATGTTGTCCCTCAATTACTGTTGCTTCCACAAGAGCAATACTACTGCAAGTTTATATATCTTTTCAATGAATATTGCTTGAACTGTAAACTGATGCTAGGCCCCAACTAGAAAGATCACTCTAATAAATGCTTGCCAAAAATTGACCATTTAGTGTCGGTTTAGGTGAGTGGGCTGGTTCTGTTCGCCAGTACATAGATGATGTACTGACCTATGTTGTGGGCACTCTTTTTATGTGCTCGTGCTTGGAAAGTTCGGTACACGAAGATTAGCTTGATCGGTCCTGCGACATCGAAGAATTGTTGGGCATGCAGAAGCTCTCCTTGCAAAAGATGATGTCTTCTGTTTATAAAGGACATAATGTATGGAACATTGTAATCAGTTGTATCTGTGAGTTGTAAGCCAAGTCGGTATATCGAGTTGTAATCTAATGTATCAAAGTATCAAATGTAAGCTTTATAGCATTTGTTCAGTAGGCTATCAATGCAAAGTGAGATGTGTTGTAAACTTTGTATTCCATTTCAAGTCTTGTACTCTACTTCAATTATCTATAAAGATAGTACATTTTTATATATCTCTGTGCAACCTCATGTTATCTGCTTATCTCCGCTGCTATAAATTAGTGATGTATTTCTATTCGATAAGAAAGAATGTCCTCATTAACTTAAATTTGTTTACTTCTGCCGCTGCGATGCGTTCCTATTTGAAGATTACCAATTATGTACAGTCTTTGTCCTGTACAAATGTAATACTAAACTTATACGATATCACGCCCAAGCGAGGACGAACAATTCGACGTGAATCAAAGTAAGGACGAATGATTCTCCGAATCGAGGCATGGCAAAAACCACTCTTTCTTTGGACACATGGTACGAGCATCCAGAATCGAGAATCCAACGGTCACTCATGTTGTCATGTGCCACCGAACAACTATAACTACCACTTTTCTAAAATGAGAATAATTTTGAACTTTTCTGAAATTTATTATTTTAGTTATTGCTTAATAGATTAAATAATGTTAGTGATATCAAATGGTGAATTTTTTGATTATTTTAATATTATTTAATTTGTTATATTGTAATTTTGTCATTTGCTAGTGAAACCTTAGAACTACTTTGCCTAGAGACTAACCATGACCATGGAGACCTAACTAATGGACTTAGACTAGTTAGTAGGACTCTAATTATGTTAGAATTACTAATAGAGGATAGTTGTGACTTGAATTAATAAGCCACCTTTGGGCCTTTTCTTAAAAGGTTTAAAATGACATATTAGAAGAGACCTTTAGCCATTACAGCCAACCAAACCCTAGCCCAACCAAGATGGTCGGCCATATCAGCCTAGAGCAACCCCCTCTTGCTATATATAGTCATCATTAGCCCCCTTCCTTCCTCTTTCATTGAAACTCTAACCCTAGTTTGGGTATTCTTTCCCAAATTCCTCCATCTCCTAATCAACTCCAAATTCACCCAAACCAATTGTAATCTCTTTTTCCTAAAGAGAAGAAGCCTCTATTGGATATCTAGGAAGGATTTAGAGCAATTTGGCCATTGGAGCTTGGTGGGAGATCTATTCTAGGGATTTTTATTGGGATTCTAACTCCTAATTGGTAAGAGCCTCTAAATCTATTAAATTTTAGATTTCTTGTTGTAGATACATCCATTTAGGATCCTCCTAGCCCTAGGAATGATTTGGGTCTAGTTCGAGTCCATTTGAGGTGTGTATCATGGGCGTATCGCTCCGTATAGGATACGTATCTCAAGTGTTCGATGAAATGCCCCATAGGATATTTTGATCTCTAATTTCTGATATAATTATATATTTGGGTTGATAATTACTTGTATATGATATATGTACTAGACTGGGATGGTTTCGATACGATTTAGTAGATTTATTGGACACGAGGACACTCGACTAGGGTTCGGCCAGTGCACAGTTCCCCTGCTACCCGAGCCCCTATTCTCTATTGATCCACGATTATTTCATCACCTAATCACTTTGGTAGGTAGGCTAGGTGACTGGCAGTTGGTTTTGAGCTTGGGCTTCGAGTCATGGCCATTTTGTGCTGTGCCACGACCTACAAGTTCCTATTTCTGCTGTCGAGCAACACTGCTCTATTACCTTCACTGCTAAAACATTCCATTGGCACTCTTCATCACTGCACACCCAATTGACACCATTGTTTACACTTCATTCCATGTGACACTCACATGTACACTCATTTGACACCTGCAGACACTCTTCACTTGGTCTGCACAGTCATTTGACACATCTACATACACTGTTCTGTTCTGCCTTGACAGTACTGCTGTAGATTTCACTCCTTGCACGCCCTTTGACACTTACACATGTTAACACTGCTCTGATACACCCACTGTATCAAAACATGCATCACACTACACACCCATGTCTGCACACTTTACACACATTTATGTATTTACTGCTCTGATACATCCTGCAGATATTCACTTGACAATCTTCATTGCACACTTGCATTTGCCTTTGCTTCACATCATTACCTGTACACTTGTTCATTACATGTCTGAATACACACTGCACACTTTACTTGATGTATTTACCTTATTATCTAAGCTTGCATGTCATGTTCACATCTGCATTCATCTACTGCATCCTTGCGACCCCCTTCATTGCATTCATTATCTGTACACTGTATATCCTATTTAAGCCATCTGTATATCACCCACTGCATTTACCTTCATTCACTGCAATACTGCCTTCACTTGCATAACATTTGCAATACACTGTATGACCAAGTTAACCCACTGCTTCATGAACCCTTCACTGCACATTCCCTTTTCACCATTACATCTCTGATACCTATCAAGTATCAGAACATGCCGGAACATGCATTTACCTGCATTTGAACACTATTGCCATGCACCATACTTAGATGTCTGCATCCTTGCATTCCCTTTCCTTTATAGATGTCTGCATACCTGAATTATACTACATGTATATCCCTTCAAATCTCTGTATTTCATTCTCTGTCTGAATTTTATTCACATTGCTGCACTTCACCTGTCTACACACACATAGATACATCACTACACATTTGCACATCCCTTAAACCCCTGCATTTCATTATCTGCTGCACACACCTGGACACCCATATTACCTTGCCTTTATTACATTCACAGATATACTTTTCATTCTTCATTTACCTGCACAGGATAACATGCCTGCATTGGGTTTTGTCTTGCCAAGCCATACACTATTACCCCAGGTGATGTTCAGTTATGAACATCCTTTTTGCTAATGTTTAGCCCTTGTATTTGTTAGCCTATTATTTATGCTCAGTTCAGTCCAGATATTTGGGTGAGAGTATATATGTGGTTGTATGAGAGGGAAATATGTCTTGTGTCTATGTTTACATGTTTGGATTTTGTGAGTCTCATTTGTGATACCTATATAGATGTGTGTACTAGATTAGAAGGCTATGTATATATATATATATATATATATATATATATATATATATATATATATATATATATATATATATATATATACATGTGTTATATGAGTGGGGATTCATAGCTAAGACTATAGGGGGATGTCCTGCTATAGATTCAGATTTTCATCTTAAGTCCAACCCTTTAGTTCCTCTTGTTTCATATGGTTTGGTCCTCCTTCCTTACATTAATATTCCCTGCACCCCATTCACATATGAAGTCCTGGCCATAAGGCCTATACTAGCTTGTCCATTTCCTTTGTTCACATCATGCTCACTCTAACATCAGTTAAGATCAATCCTTGAAATTCCTTTTCTAGTTTAACCCACAATGTATCAGTCCACCATATGTTCAGACTTGAACCCCAAGACCAGCCCCTAAACCTTCTAATTTCAGAATGGAACTCCTAAGTTCAGACTTGAACATCTCTGTGTTCAGATTATAAGGTTAGGTATCACCTAAATTTTAGTTTATGGTTCAATTGATCAGTCCAATAAGTTTAGATGTAGTTGCCTAACATCTTAGTGATCAGTCACCCCTCTTGTTCTGTCCTACCTCTTTTGTATATGTGCAGCCTTTTGTTCATGTGTTTATCCCTATGTTTCAGATATTAGATACAACCCCCTTGCATAACTTGAATAGCTTACATATATAGGTATATATATATATAATAGTTGAGTCCATCCTATACAAGAATGTATATATATCATATGTTAGAGAGTTCAACCCAAATCCTTGTTTATTAGTTCAGCCATTAGACTGTTGCCCTTGTGTCCAATTACCTCTTGTTGTTCACCTTGTATACTAGGTATATATATATTACATAGATTGAGGGTTTACCTTAGCTTAGTGTCCCCTTGGTGAAATTATAACCTATGACTATATTATATAGTGTTGGCCCATTGGTCATGGTCAAACCTGATTTTAATAATTGATCAAACTCTGTCTCGATATACGGGCTACTTAAAGATATTTTGGACTCTTGGACACGGCCAAAGATCTGGTACCCATTTTGTTCAAGACCGAAGCTGTATTTGCCACTCGAGTCTGTATTTTCTTTATACAATGTAATTTTTACTTTTATTGATTTGACGCCCCAGAACCAGAATACTGGAGAGCGGGAGCGTACATAGCCAGCTACGTATATTGAAATGGAATCCACCTCGCTATACGGTCACGGCTTTCTAGGAATATGAGGGTTTACTACAAGCCAACGGTCTCTTAAGGTCAAGCCTACTGTCTCAATCTTAAGCAAGTAATATAGTTACAAGATGTTAGACCACCAAATATACAATAAAGGCATCCCAAATATTACATATTGGATGATCATAAAGCTAGTCGTACAAAATATCAAGACTAACAAGAGTTCAGTCATACATGATCAACCCTAGGATTTGTTAATCATGTTACAGCCCGTAGGCAGACAGTAAGTAAATATGCATCGAGCTAACAGGTGCTCGTCGGCTAAACGCCTCAAAAGAATAATTTTACAATGTAGTGAGTGAAACAAAATGGAAACTCCACTCATAGCCCGGGTTCCTTCTAGTCGCCACCATCGGGCTGGAGGTTCGGTAGATCTTCGGGAGCTGTTCCGAAATCTGGCCACACAAAACCAGCTGGGTCAAACCCCAGAAAGAGCAAGTGCCACAAAGGAGGCCACGAAATAAGAGCAAAAGCCAGCATATCAGATCATAAGGAATAAAAGAAAAGTACAAGTAATAAAGAGAACAACAGGACAATAAACGACTAGGGACGTGAAACCATTCCGGAAGCCAGGTTACAACCCTTAAACCAAACAAGGACCGGGGTCATAACCCTTCGCCTGAATAGCACTTTGTCTCTACCCATTTATTGTTAAGATAAGTAAAACAATCATGTTCAGGAGTACCAGGTTCTGGGACTAGACGAGACTTAGACAAGGCTGGACACCATCCATTCACAAGCGGCCAAGCAATACTACGGCTTACTACTTAACTAACTAGGGTTATCACAAGCCTAGTTACTAGCAAGATGCAAATGAGAAATTTCCAGTCCCAAGCCCTGCAGACTATCCAGTTATCCTTCCGCGGGTTGAGAGTATGGTTGGGTACATCGCCCAGGAGACGATATACCCTTAGGTGACTTAGAGGGTGCAACACATGACAGTGTGCTGGAAATGTGCCCTACTCGTCGGCAGGCTACAAGTCCGTTAAAGTGCCCAGATAACGAGATCGCCTGTGACTGAAAATTCTCCATGAACTATAGTTTGATCTAGTAATTAGCCTAATCCATATTCAGTACGAATCCCTGACCGTGGTAACCAGGGATTCACGTCCTAGACATGATGCAAGACAAGACAAGTGGATTGCACACAGCAGCAAGAATGAACACCCACGGCGTCAGAGTTGATTATATGAGTCAAGTTAGCCATCGCAACAGCATACAGTCAAGTCAAGTCAAGTTACAAGTCAGGAGTGCGCCGCCACGGGCTACTATCAAGTTATCCAGTTACAAGATTAATCATAAATCACAGTTTACAAGTTAAGAGCGTACCCCATCGGGTCGCTACTAAGAAGATCAGAAAGTACTAGGATCATAAATCACAGAAATCACGAAAACCGTACTAGTCATAGGCAAAACACCAAAACTGTGCTAGGTCGTGTTGGGTCAAGATAGTCGTGTTGTGCGGAACAAGATCTCAAAACTCCAATCCATAAAAGATAAGCCAAGTCCAAGGAATAAAACCAAACCATCATGGGCAAGTGGGTTGCGCTGGGGTTAGATTGCGCTAGGGTCGAACTGCGTATGAGTTGAACTGCGCAGGAAATGAACTGCGCATGAGTTGAACTGCGCAGGAAATGAACTGCGCATGAGTTGAACTGTGCAGGAAATGAACTGCGCATGAGTTGAACTGCGCAGAAAATGAACTGCGCATGAGTTGAACTGCGCAGGAAATGAACTGCGCATGAGTTGAACTGCGCAGGAAATGAATTGCGCATGGCCTTGCGCAAAAGAGCGCTGGCCGAGGGTCATCTTCTCCATCAGGCCGAGGGAAAACCCAAGAATCACCAAAATTTCCAAATCTCATAACTTAGCCAAATTAAAACGAAATTTGGATTTTCAAAGTTCTAATTTGTGTAAAATTGAATTCTCTTCCACATGGAAGCCTCAAATCAAGCAAAAATCTAAGTTTAATAGATCAAAACCAAGAAAAACCGAAAATAGTTAAAACTTAGATCTAGAAAAATGGAAGCTCCAAATCACAAAATGCCAAGTTCTAATATTGTTCACCATGGCCTAATCTAGCTAATGGACAAATAAAATAGGGTGCTTATTTGGTGGCAAGGTGCACTTGCCTATGGTGTTGGTGTTGTATGGAGGAAGGAAGAAGAAAATAAAGAAATTAATAGAAGTTATGAGGAAAGAGAAAGTTAGGTGGGGTTTTAATAAGGGGATGGTGTGTTGTGTTGAGGGTGGAGGTTTAGCTAAGTGTGGTCCAATGCATACTAAACCAAACCAAACCAATTTCTTCTCCACAAAATAAAACCAAGCCAGGTCCAAAACCTGTTTTACGAGGAAAACCAAAATCCGCAAGTTAAGCCAAAACACAATTACAGGCCCGAATCTGAGAAAATAAAATACAGGTCCGAAATACATATAAGCCTAATTAAAATACGTATCCCAAAATACGGACGTTACAACTCTACCCACCTTAAAAGAATTCTGTCCTCGGAATTTAAATCAAGATGCTTAGAGATGTAAGAGCCAGCTATGCTATCCACAAATAAGCTATACTAAGCAAACAATCAAACAATCATACATATAAGCAAGGGATGGAAAGCATAAGGCGTAAGGAAGACATTATACCTTATGAATCAAACAAGTCGAGATATCGCGATCGGATGTCGTCCTCACGCTCCCACGTTGACTCACCTAGAGAGTGATGACCCCAAGCAACACGGACTAAGCTAATAGTCTTGTTCTTGAGTATCTTTTCTCTCCGGTCCAATATAGACACGGGCCTCTCCTCATACGAAAGGTTGGTACCAACAACCAATTCCGAATGGTCCAGGATATGGCTCAGGTCCGGGATGTACCATCGTAATTGGGACACATGGAATACATCATGCACCTCACTTAGCGATGGCGGAAGAGCGAGACGATAGGATACATCTTCTACTCGCTCCAGGATATCGAACGGCCCTATATACCTAGGACTAAGCTTTCCCCGTACGCCAAAGCGAATGACGTCGCGGTTAGGCGAGATCCTAAGGAATACATGGTCGCCGATAGCAAACTCTAAAGGACGCCGATGAGCATCGGCCCAATGTCACTGGCGATCTTAGGCCACTCGAAGACGATCTCTGATTCTTCTGACCACTTCAACTGTCTGGGTAATCATTTCTGGACCGAGCATCTGCCTCTCTCCGATGTCGTCCCATGCTAGCGGGGATCTGTACTTCCTACCATACAGTGCCTCAAACGGAGCCATCTGAATACTGGCCTGGAAACTATTATTGTACGAGAATTCCACCAGGTGCAGGTGACCCTCCCATGAACCACCGAAGTCAAGGGTACAAGATCTCAACATATCTTCAAGAGTCTGGATTATGCGTTCCGACTGGCCATCTGTCTGCGGATGATAAGCTGAGCTAAACTGAAGGTGAGTTCCCAAACTCTCTTACAGGCTGCGCCAAAAGTGTGACATAAACCTTGAATCTCGGTCCGAGGTGATACTAACGGGCACACCATGAAGCCTGACAATCTGCCTGAGGTACATCTCTGCCAACTGAGCCGTCGACTGACCAACTTTGAATGGAAGAAAATGAGCCACCTTCGTGAGCCTGTCAACTATAACCTAAATAACATCTCGACCAACTGGGGATCTAGGCAATCCAGTCATAAAATCCATGGTCACATGCTCCCACTTCTATTCTGGAATTGGCAAGGGTTGAAGAAGTCCAGCGGGCCTCTGATGTTCAGCCTTAACCTGCTGGCAAACCAAACACCGAGAGACAAACCGGGCTATCTCCCTCTTCATGCCATTCCACCAGAAGTGCTGACGAATATCTCGGTACATCTTCGTACCACCGGGATGAATAGAATACTGTGAACTGTGAGCTTCTGCCATGACCTCCTGTCGGATATCTCCACTGGATACACAAAGACGAGTGCCGTGTCGAAGTGTACCATCCTCATGAATGCACAACTCTGGCCTTCTTTCTGCCTCACACTCTGCTCTGAGTCACTGAAGCTTGGAATCTGTAGACTGCGCCATCCGGATCCTCTCAACCATGCTGGACTGAACCTGTAGACTGGCCATCAATGCCACGTTGGTAGGAAGAACCACTTCAATTCCCATCTTCTGAAGATCTACCAATAACTCTGGTTACGCCGTTAGGTAGTAAACTCCTGCTCTCCTACTCAATGCATCTGCTACAACGTTGGCCTTCCCTGGGTGATACTGTAAATCCACATCGTAGTCCACCAGTAGCTCGAGCCATCTTCTCTGCCGCATATTAAGGTCCTTCTGGGTGAAAACATACTTCAGGCTCTTGTGATCAGCAAATATCTCCACTCTATCTCCATACAAGTAGTGCCGCCAAACCTTAAGTGCAAACACTACTGCTGCCAGTTCCAAGTCATGGGTCGGGTAATTCTTCTCATGATCACGAAAGTTGACGTGATGCATAAGATATTACCTTCCCATGCTACATCAAGACACACCCCAATCCTCTGCCTGAAGCGTCGCAATAAACTGTGAATCCTCCGGTCCCATCTGGAAGTGTGAGAATGGGAGTCGTTACCAAACCTCGCTTCAACTTCTCAAATGATTCCTGGCACTCTGCTGTCCACGCAAACTGCACATCCTTGCGGGTCAACTGGGTCATCGGCGCTGAAATCCTCGCAAAATCTGAAACGAATCGCCGGTAGTAGCCGACTAATCCAAGGAAGCTGCGAACCTCTGCCACTGAGCTAGGTACTGGCCATGTCTCGATAGCCACAATCTTCTGGGGATCCACTTCTACTCCTCCTCGGGTAATGATGTGACCCAAGTACGAAATATGATCGAGCCAGAACTCGTATTTACTGAACTTGGCGTACAACTGGTGCTCTCTGTAACGCCCCAGTCCCAAAATATATAGGACTAGAAACGTAGACTTGCCAGCTGTATTCATACGAAGTATACTCTAATATATGGAAGCCTCGTATAAATACATAAGCTGTAAAATACAGTAGAACCATAACTAATCTCATCCACACAAAATAAATGAATAAAAGACATCATATAAAGATAATGAATTTGTCTTGATACAATATGTTGGGCGGAGACAAATCCACTACCAACAAGTAAAGGAAAATACATGAGAAAAGGTATGATTTTGGCGAGCGAAGCGAAGACGATCCAAATGTAATCATCCTCGAAGAAGTAGCGATTATCACGGCTATAGCTAGAGCACCTGCGAAAGACAATAGCACACACATGGGGAGATAACCAGGTCCTCAGAGGGACGTAACAAGACACATAATATCATGCCATATAAACTGAATAAATATTGCTCAAATAAATAAGTCAATCGAATTATAACATAGTCCAATACGCACCTACCGAACGAGCGTACCATCCCCCCAACCAAACAAGGATATGAGATGGTAAACTAATTCACGGTGACGTATCTTTCCATGCTATGAATCCAATATGGTATCCGGACCCCAACAAGGTTCAATACCTTCTCATCGAAGTAGTAAGTCACACCTACAACCAAACAAGGACAAGATGTGACGAACTAATCCGCGACAAGTTATTGTTCTAAGCTACGGTCAGATACAAGTACCCAAACCGAAGGTACTCGTACCTAACGGATAAAGGTAGCCTAACCGTTCTAAGTGAATGCAGTTTTAAGAACAGTTTATGGTCGCATGACTACCCGGTCAAGTCAAGAAAATACCAATGCAGTACCTCAGTAGCGAGTCACAACACCATATACTATTCCTCGGTACCGAGCGAGTCTATAGCATATAGTCTACCTATCGTTCCTCAGTAGCGAGCGAGTCTACGATAGATAGGGTGGTAGTCAACTTCCAATCATGTTCTTCCCGTCCAATGCTAACTCTATAACCGCTAAGTCAAACTAGCATGCAACCTCTATTAGCGGTTATTCCTATCGTACAGCTTGTACGTACTGGTGGCCAGCCAATCACGCACTTCCGTATTCTATATGCGACACACAACTTCGTGGTACAACGTGTCAAGGCCATGAATGCAACACACAAAGGTGGTCCCTTAAATCTAGGTTTAATGTGTAAGAAAAATAATACATAGCAGAATATAAATGAACAGTAAGTTCTAACAGGTTATGCCATGTATCACAGTTTATTTTGCATAAAAAAAATAATGAACATGCATGAAATGTGAGCTAAAATAAATAAACAGCAAATGGCAAGGTATCTTACCTGGTAGTACGCCTGGTGTGCTGCGATAATCATGGTGGCATGAACTGCGACTTTGGTGTAACAACTACACAAGGTGACCTCTGATGGTGGCACGGACAGTTCCATTAGGTCCAGAATGGTCAAATTAGCTAGGGTGGACATAAGGTAGTACGAAATTGGTAAAGGAATAGGAAAGATTGGGATTGGTCACGGTCGAAAGAATAGAAGAAAATTTGATCAATAATAAAAAATATGTTTTTAGAAAGTACTTATAGATATATTTACTAGTAAAAATTTTTGATAAATATTCGAAAACAGAGGAATAAATAGATTTAGGCTAAATCCAAAGTTTGTAAAAATAAAATTTTGATAAACTGTTACTACTTGAAAATCGAGAAATATTTATAACTATTTGGAAAAGTACTTATAGTATTTGAAAAATCGAGAAATATTTATAACTATTTGGAAAAAGTACTTATAGTATTTGGAACTATATATATATATATATATATATATATATATATATATATATATTATATATATATATATTTTATATATATATATATATATATATATATATATATATATATATATATATATATATATATATATATATATATATATATATATATATATATCAAAAAAAAAAAATATATATATATATATATATATATATATATATTCTAGCCCAAAATATATTTGAAATTCTATGTAGGGAAAATATATATATATATATATATATATATATATATATATATATATATATATATATATATATATATATATATTCTAGCCCAAAATACTAGCCCAAAAAAAAAAAAAAAAAAAATATATATATATATATATATATATATATATATATATATATATATATATATATATATATATATATATATATATATATATATATATATATATATATATATATATATATATATTCTAGCCCAAAATACTTTAGATAATTATATGAAAAATCTAGGAAAACATTTTTAGGAATAAAATTGAAGTTGTCCAAATATCCTTTTTAAGGTTAAAGCTATATTTGAAATTCTATGTAGGGAACACAAAACTATATTTTGCTTCAAAAATATTTTCTGGAAAAATATACCTTAATGAAAACAATTAAAATAATACTAATAGTTTTACTAATAATTATAATAATAATAATTATTATTATTATTATTATTATAATAACAGTAATAATAAATAATAATAATAAGTAAAAAAAGAAGTAAATAATAATACTAATACTAATAATTATTATTAACCATAATAAGTAAATTAAAATAAAAACAACAATGTTGTTGCTGTTGGTTCTCCTCGGGAGAACCAATTTCTAATTGAAAAAGTGTAAGAAAGAGGAGAGAGAAACGGAGAGGAGAGCGGGAGTGAAACCGGAGAGGCGGAGGGTCGGGCTTCGGTCGGAGCTGCACCGGAGGGTGGCGGAGCGACCCGGAGAGGGAAGGAAAGGTCGTGGGAGCGAGGGGCTGGGCTCGACGGAGGTGTGAGGTCAAGGACGGTGTGCGGTGGCGGCGCGGAGGGTTCTCGGCCACCGGCGGCGAAGGGAAAGGAAGGAGGAGAAAGGGGAGGCGCGGAGGAGAGAGGGTTTGATCGGAGGGGTGAGCGGGTCAGGTCGAGTAGGCGGACGGCTCGTCGGCCGGCGACGGAGGCGGATGGGGGTTTCCGGCGTGAGGGTTTGCCGGGGCGGAGCAAGAGGCGGCGAGGGCTGGAGAGGAGCGAGAGGAGCGGGGGATTTGGCCGGGCTGCGCGCGGAGGCGGAGGTTTCAGTGGGCGGTTCGGTCGGGGCTAGGTTCGGCGGATGGGTGGTCGCCGACCACGGCTCTTCGCGGCGGTCGGAGGAAGGGACGGGCGGTATGGTTTAGACTTCGCCGAACACGGCCACCGAGCGCGTGCCGCGTGGACCTCGACATTGGTGGACGATGGCTGCGTCGACTGTGTGCGCTCGGCGGAGCGGTGACGCATGCGGCAGTTGCTCGAGGTATGGGTGCGGTCCGGTCGAGAGATGGAGGAGATGATGGTGGCTGGATTTCCTGCGGCGGTGGTCAGCTGTAAGGTTAGGTTTCCAATCCTTCTTCTTCTATGGATGACGGTGGCGGGTGTGGTGAGTTTTCTGGTGGGGTTCCGGCCGGTGGCCGTGGGTGGTGGTGATTGCAATGGTGGTGGTGGATGGGAGTTTGGGTCGTGGTGGTGATGGCTGTGTTTGTTGGTGGTGGTGGCGACAGGCTGGTGTAATGGTGGCGGGTCTGTGGTGGTGTCGATGACGACGGTTGTGGTGGGGTTTTGGCCGGGGTGTCGGATGGCAACGGCGGTTGCATCGAGGGACGATGTTGGCTGGGGTGTGGATGATGGTCGGAAGGAGGAACGGGTGGCTGGCTATCGTGATGGTGTGGGGGATCAAGGTTGGGGAGACGCTGGGCACGGCGAGGTGGCTGGCAGCAGAGGGACGCCAAGGTCGTAGGCTTAGGTTTTGCTTAGGTTAGGAATCGTGTCCAAGTGTCGGTCGCGGGGATGACGATGAGGTCCTGGGTTGTCGGACTCGGATAATAACTGTATTTGTATTAGAAATAAGATATAGTGGATGGGAAAGGCACAGACACGGACACGGTGCACAGTTTGGATTGTAGAAATTTGTGGAGGAATAATGTATTGGAGGAGTACCTGCCTATTTATAGGATGTAGGAATTCCCAATTAGATAAAGTTTAGGATTTGTTTAAACCCAAAATAGATAATTCGTAGTTTAATTTAAAAGCAATCAAATCCAAATCCAAATACATATTCAATTTAAATCAAATTAAATTTTAGTTTAAAAATCAAATGGGATAAATCAAATTTCAAATATTTAACTATTTAAATAAATCCATAAATTCAAATCAAGATTTAAAATGGTCACCATAATTTCCAAATATATTTTCCAAAAATACCAATAATAATAATTTCGAAAATAATAAATCATTTTGAATTATAAAATATTAATATTAATAAATCTCGAAAATTATATTAATATAAACTAATAGATAATTATAAATATATATGTATGCACAAATAATGTTTTCGAAATTATGTTTTTCCTAGTATACCATAAAATATTATTTATGATTAATAACTGCTAAAAACAAAAGGCTTTTTACAGTAAGAATAATAATTATATATAATACTTTGAAAGTGTATAATAAATTAGAAAAATGTTTTTCTAAAATATGTACGCTCGCACATATTCGCACTCGACGAGCAAGAAAAATAAAATATTCGTGCGCGACGTAAAATACGAATACGCGGCGTACAATACAAAATTTTAAATCAGTACTAAATAATAAAAAATATAGTAGAAATTTTAGGGGTTTTACACTCTCTAAGCGTCTGAAGGACGATTCTGAGATGCTGCTCATGCTCTGCTTCGCTCTTGCTGTAGACCAGGATATCATCTAGGAATACGATCACGAACTGATCCAAGTAAGACATAAAAATGTGATTCATGAGGTCCATGAATACGGCTGGCATATTGGTTGCTCCAAAGGGCATAACAAGGAACTCCCAATGTCCATACCTAGATCGAAAAGCTGTCTTTGGGATGTCCTGCTCTCTGACTCTAATCTGGTGGTATCCTGACCGCAAATCTATCTTCGAAAACACTAAAGCCCCCTTGAGTTGATCAAACAAGTCATCTATATATCCTCGGGAGAGGGTATCTGTTCTTGATTGTCACTGAGTTCAAGGTACGATAATCTACACATAACCTGGACGTACCATCCTTCTTTTTCACAAGAAGCATCGGGGCTCTCCAAGGCGATCCACTTGTACGAATGAATCCCTTGGTCCTGAGCTCTTCAATCATCTTGTACAAAATCTCCAACTCTGAAGGTGCCATCCTGTAGACTCGCTCTGATACTGGTGCTGTCCCGGGGATCAAGTCTATAGTGAACTCAATCTCCCGCTCTGGCGGCATCCCTGGAAGTTCTTCTGGGAAGACATCTGGAAACTCTTTAACTATCCTGGGTAACTGCACTGCTGCTACCGCCATCCGCAATACTGGAGAAGATGGCTCCACTGCGCCTCTGGAAAATGAGAACTCTGGCTCACCTGGAATGCTGAAAACAACCCTGCCAATGTGGCAGTCTATCCTAGCATACTGGTTCCTCAACCAATCCATGCCTAAGACTACATCATAGTCTGCCATAGGGAACTCTATAAATCTAGCGGGGAACTCTCTACCGCTAACTACGATTCAACATGAGGAAAATACTCGATCTACTCCCACAAGACCATTACCAGTAAGTATATTGAGCCTTACTGATAATGACTCTGACTCCAATCCTATCCGTGTCGCAAATCGTGCAGACATGAATGAATGCGATGCACCAGAATCAAATAATACCGATGCTGGAGAGGAGTTGACGAGAATAGTACCTGCCACTACCTCACCTGGTGCAACTTCTTCTTCCATAGCCATCATCATTGCCTGACCTTGTCCTCTAGCTGTGGGTCCCCTCTGCTGGAAACCTCTATGCCTGCTCTGCACTTGGGCTTGGGTGTACTGCTGCTGGTTCTGCTGCTGAAATGCCTGGGCCTGGGGCAACAATGGCCTCGGGTACTGCTGCTGCTGCATAGGTGCTGGTCCCCTAACCGACGGACTGGTTAGGTTAGAAGAGGACGAACTACCCCTATTCGGGTAGGCTCCTATCTTATGATCCGTCGCTCCACAAGCTAGGCACAATCCCTGCGCCCTGCGACAATCTGCCACCACGTGCCCTGGCTTCCCGCAATGAGAACATCCCATCACGGAAGTCTGCTTCGGCTTCTGCTGCTGCGGGTACGTCGGGGTTGAATGCTGAACCGACGTCACTGAGGCCGCCTGCCTCGGAGTTCCAATGGTCAAACCCCTAGCTGCCGGGGCTGGAACTGATGATTGGTGCATCTGATTGTGGGATCGCTTCCTATCTCCAGTCCTATCTACGATCCTCTGGGAGGTGTACTCATACCTCCTAGCTGCTCTCAATACTACATCGAACGTCTGGTGCTCGAACTGCTTAACTGCCAACAAGATCTCTAAATGCAGTCCCTGCTGGAACCGCTGGGCCCTATCAAACTCGGTCGCCACCAAGGTGGGGACAAACCTACCGAGTCTAGAAAACTCAGATGCATAATCGTCGACCGTTCTGTCTCCTTGCTTCAAGTTGGTAAATCTCGTCTGCAGGTCATACCGAGCTACAGTATCGAAATACTTCGTCTGGAATCTTTCTCTGAACACCGCCCAAGTAACCGGTGCCACTAATCCCACGGCCTGCGTCGCCCACCAACTGCGAGCTAAGTTTAGCAACTGTAGGCGTACCACCGCCACCTTCTCATTCTCAGGTGTCCTAGCTGCTTCCAGAATCACCTCGGTATCTTGAAGCCAAGCGTCCGCGGCAATCGCATCTTCGCTGCCGTCGAAGAAGGGAGGGTTCAAGCGCTTGAAGCTGTTGGCCGCGATGTTCCCTGGATGACCGCCTCTGGTCAAAGCATCTGCCACCGCCTGGTGCAAGGCGTCTCTTCGACGATCCTGGGAAGCTATCAAGGTCCTGATGAGACCTACCAAGGTGCCATTATCAGGCTCTGCAGGCTGGACGGGCCGGACTGGGGGCTCTCCTCCAGTAGGCACAACTCTGGAGGCTACTCCGGAATGCTGGGCTTGATCTCCGGGTTGCTGCTGGTCCACGGGAAGTGTTCCATCTTGCTGATCGGCGGGGTCAGGTACAGTGCCGCTGAAGAAGACGATACAGAAAACAATAAGGAAGGACCAGGACATATCAACGATACAAGCATGTGATCAGGTCAAGATTCTCAGGGATTTGAAGATACGAACAGAGATCAAGGGCGAATACTGATTGAGACATCTATTAGGTAAACCCTCACATTCTTGAATGCTAAGACCTACATGGGCCACCACATAAACCATGTGACGCCCCAGAACCAGAATACTGGAGAGCGGGAGCGTACATAGCCAGCTACGTATATTGAAATAGAATCCACCTCACTATACGGTCAAGGCTGTCTAGGAATATGAGGGTTTACTACAAGCCAACGGTCTCTTAAGGTCAAGCCTATTGTCTCAAACTCAAGCAAGTAATATAGTTACAAGATGTTAGACCACCAAATATACAATAAAGGCGTCCCAAATATTACATATTGGATGATCATGAAGCTAGTCGTATAAAATATCAAGACTAGCAAGAGTTCAGTCATACATGATCAACCCTAGAATTTGTTAATCATGTTACAGCCCGTAGGCAGACAGTAAGTAAATTTGCATCGAGCTAACAGGTGCTCGTCGGCTAAACGCCTCAAAAGAATAATTTTACAATGTAGTGAGCGAAACAAAATGGAAAACCCACTCGTAGTCCGGGTTCCTTCTAGTCGCCACTATCGGGCTGGAGGTTCGGTAGATCTTCGGGAGCTGTTCCGAAATCTGGCCACACAAAACCAGCTGGGTCAAACCCCAGAAAGAGCAAGTGCCACAAAGGAGGCCACGAAATAAGAGCAAAAGCCAGCATATCAGATCATAAGGAATAAAAGAAAAGTACAAGTAATAAAGAGAACAACAGGACAATAAACGACTAGGGACGTGGAACCATTCCGGGAGCCAGGTTACAACCCTTAAACCAAATAAGGACCGGGATCGTAACCCTTCGTCTGAATAGCACTTTGTCTCTACCCATTTATTGTTAAGATAAGTAAAACAATCATGTTCAGGAGTACCAGGTACTGGGACTAGACGAGACTTAGACAAGGCTGGACACCATCCATTCACAAGCGGCCAAGCAATACTACGGCTTACTACTTAACTAACTAGGGTTATCACAAGCCTAGTTACTAGCAAGATGCAAATAAGAAATTCCCAGTCCCAAGCCCTGCAGACTATCCAGTTATCCTTCCGCAGGTTGAGAGTATGGTTGGGTACATCGCCCAAGAGACGATATACCCTTAGGTGACTTAGAGGGTACAACACATGACAGTGTGCTGGAAATGTGCCCTACTCGTCGGCAGGCTATAAGTTCGTTTAAAGCGCCCAGATAACGAGATCGCCTGTGACTAGAAATTCTCCATGAACTATAGTTTGATCTAGTAATTAGCCTAATCCATATTCAGTATGAATCCCTGACCGTGGTAACCAGGGAGTCACGTCCTAGATATGATGCAAGATAAGACAAGTGGATTGCACACAGCAGCAAGAATGAACACCCACGACGTCAGAGTTGATTATATGAGTCAAGTTAGCCATCGCAACAGCATCCAGTCAAGTCAAGTTACAAGTCAGGAGTGCATCGCCACGGGCTACTATTAAGTTATCCAGTTACAAGATTAATCATAAATCACAGTTTACAAGTTAAGAGCGCACCCCATCGGGTCGCTACTAAGAAGATCAGAAAGTACTAGGATCATAAATCACAGAAATTACGAAAACCGTACTTGTCATAGGCAAAACACCAAAACCATGCCAGGTCGTGTTGGGTCAAGATAGTCGTGTTGTGTGGAACAAGATCTCAGAACTCTAATCCACAAAAGAGAAGCCAAGTCCAAGGAATAAAACCAAACCATCATGGGCAAGTGGGTTACGCTGGGGTTAGATTGCGCTAGGATCGAACTGCGCATGAGTTGAACTGCGCAGGAAATGAACTGCGCATGAGTTGAACTGCGCAGGAAATAAACTGCGCATGAGTTGAACTGCGCCGGAAATGAACTGCGCATGAATTAAACTGTGCAGGAAATGAACTGCGCATGAGTTAAATTGCGCAGGAAATGAACTGCGTATGAGTTGAACTGCGCAGGAAATGAACTGCGCATGGCCTTGCGCTAAAGAGCGCTGGCCGAGGGTCATCTTCTCCATCAGGCCGAGGGAAAACCCAAGAATCACCAAAATTTCCAAATCTCATAACTTAGCCAAATCAAAACAAAATTTGGATTTTCAAAGTTCTAACTTGTGTAAAATTGAATTTTCTTCCACATGGAAGCCTCAAATCAAGCAAAAATCTAAGTTTAATAGATCAAAACCAAGAAAAACCGAAAATGGTTAAAACTTAGATCTAAAAAAATGGAAGCTCCAAATCACAAAATGCCAAGTTCTAATGTTGTTCACCATGGCCTAATCTAGCTAATGGATAAATAAAATGGGGTGCTTATTTGGTGGCAAGGTGCACTTGCCTATGGTGTTGGTGTTGTGTGGAGGAAGGAAGAAGAAGATGAAGAAATTAATGGAAGTTATGAGGAGAGAGAAAGTTAGATGGGATTTTAATGAGGGGATGGTGTGTTGTGTTGAGGGTGGAGGTTTAGCTAAGTGTGGTCCAATGCATACTAAACCAAAACAAACCAATTTCTTCTCCACAAAATAAAACCAAGCCAGGTCCAAAATCTGTTTTACGAGAAAACCAAAATCCGCAAGTTAAGCCAAAACGCAATTACAGGCCCGAATCTGAGAAAATAAAATACAGGTCCGAAATACATATAAGCCTAATTAAAATACGTATCCCGAAATACAGACGTTACAATTGAGTCTATGAATACATTGTACACCGAGTCATACTGGCAAATAAGCTACCCTAAAAATATTTTCAAAAATATCCCATGTTTTGAAAAACAGCCTCCTATTTACAAAAGCTCATAACTGCTTAAAACAATTTCAAAAAGTCCAAAAATCAAATTATAAAAATTTTGACCAATCCTGACAGAACTCGACCAGAGTTCGGCCAGAGTTCGATTAGTGGTCGTTGGTTTTGAACGTTTTAAAACTTGGTCTCCCTGCAGTTACGGATCCTATCGAGATTTTCTCATAGAGTTCTGTCCGAATTCTGCCCGAATTCTGCCTGAATTCTGCCAGAGTTCTGCCTTTGAAAAAACTATAAATAGAGAAGAATTTTGATCATTTAAATTCACTCATTCACTTTTATCTCTTCTGTCTAAAGCCTACAATTCTATTCCAAAGAGTTCTAAGCTTTATTTTTTAAATTCCAAGCCAGTTACAATCCTCTAGTCGATTTGCCAGTACGGTACGGTCTAGAAGCTTCAGAGCGATTGTAATCAGAGGCTTGATTGAAGAAAGACTCTTCACAATTGAAGTTGGTCGAGTACTTCAAATCAAAGCTCGCATTTGTAGAAGTTGTAAGGACTTCGTATGAAAACTTGCAGAATTTTTCAATAATGGATTCAACTGGAAGCTAGAGTTCTTCTGATTGGACTAGTCCTCACAAGAGGGAAACCAGTATACATCGCCGTCTTTGCGTTTACTTTCTGATCTCTGCTTTTACAATTATTTACTTATGATATATATATATATATATATATATATATATATATATATATATATATATATATATATATATATATATATCTGTGATCTTGCTGCTAACTTTTTAAATTAGCTATATTCCGTTGCCTACTCTATTCACCCCCCTCTAGAGTATTGTGCTTTACAAATTCGTTCCTACATATAGTTGTGGTATATTGTATAAATATATCATGTAAGATATATTGTATATATATGTGATATATTATATATGGTGATATGTTTTGATATGAGGGATATATAGGTATTATGGATAATTGACATAAGGTTGGGTTATACATGATATAGGTATCTTAGAGTAGGTAATGGTACTTGGTTATGAGGTTAGCTTAGATAGAGAGCTGACTAGACTAGAGAGAGCATGTGGACCCAATAACATAGATGACCCTTGACCAAGATTGACCTCATATATAGTCTAAGTTTGACTTAGTTTACTAATGAGGGTTGACTAGAGTTGACCAAGAGTTGACTTTGACCTAGCATAACCTAGTATCATGTAGATTGCATTGTATACTTCAATTTTTATATGTTGAACACATTATAACCTGTATTTCTCTAAATAGAAATTTGTTACTCCAGTTCAGACATCTGTATACTTCAGTTGCTCAGAGTATCAGACGAGTACATTTTTTATTAGTTTTCATTCATGATAGCATCTATATTGCTTACTTTAGACTATTTTACTTGATGCTGACACGTTGTTAACACGGATTGGTACTATATGAATCTTTTCATGAGATGTTATTCCCTCATCGGGTGCATCGGGTATTTTATGTTCATCATATGCATCATGTACTCCTCGTACTCGTATATTTTCATGTACACACATATGCTCTCATGTACTCTTATGTGCTCACATGTGATTCATGTATAACTAACAATCATGTACGTAACGTAACTTGACCAGATCCTTGTGTATTGATTGGGGTAAATGGGAGTAGAAGTGGTTATGTGATTAAATCCCTCTAGTGTAAAAATGTTCATGTCGATTATACCCTCACGTATAATGGAGTTACCGTAATATAAACATGTGCAACCTAAGCCAAACACATAGTCATCTTGTGGTCTAAAACAATTATATTTATTATATTTCATAGTTTCTTACTATATTTTATGATTCAGCTTACTTTTTCATATCTCATGTATTCCTGTATTTCTTTATAGCACGTCATATATTTTATTCTACTGTTAGCTCTATATTTTCTACCACACTTTGGAACTGCTTTCAGAGATATGTGCTTGTTCCCATCCTGGCAGGATAACGTTAAATTTTTTACAGATAACTTGGAGGATTCCAGCTAGCCTAGAGGAGACACCAGTAGAGCTTGGAGTAGATTGTTAGGTTATTGTCTAGTTGTTGTTTTCAATTATTTCATGAGTCATATTTATTTCATACTCTATGGGTGTGGTGATGTTAATACTTAAACTTTTTCAAATCTGGTTTTGTATTAAATATTGTGATCCTTCTATCTATTCCATTTCGTGCTGATTATCTCTCTTAGTTACTTTGTGATTGGGTTGTATCCTTCTGAGATTGTCTCCCGTTTGGAGAGTATATTATATTGTGTTTAGTTTGTGATTGAGGGATAGGATAGCGTTCTACTGCCGACACTGCGGCGTAGGCTGGACATACCCACGGTCTCGTGCCCTTTCATTGGGTGTGGGTCTTGACAAAAACAGACCCTGTCACTGTCAGATTCTGAAGCACAGTTTGCTTCATCACATTCTCTCTCTGTCTTATTCTCCTTTTTTTTTGACATTTTCCTTAAAAAAGTCGTGGGCCTATTTTTTGGAAATTTTCCTTCAAGAGGATAATACAAATAACTAATGCTTTGCAAGAGAAGAAGATTGTTCTCTTGCTGGAAATCAAAGACCAACGAGAAATACTTGTATGAGGCTTCAAATTTTACTTCATTCACTATAATTTGTGCCAAGTATATAACTATATTTAAAGGCACAATAACAAAACCGGGATTACACTTCTAGATACAAACTAAACAACTTCCAACACACAATTAACACACAACTTCCAAGTTTATACTTTCTAAGAAAAGACATGGAAAAACTAGGGGTGATCATTATTCGATTTTTGACAGAAAATCGAACCGAACCGAATAAGAGATACTGTTCGCTTTGAAAAAAAAGGTACGGTTCAGGTTTTGAAAATACTAAAATTTCTTATTCAGTTTCAGCTTCGTTATGGGTTTCGGTTTCGGTCCAAAAATAAAAACCGAATAAGACTTGTATAATTATGTAAATACCCTCAATTTTATTCATATTTTTTAATTAAAATGTGTATATTTTGAAACCAATACTTCTATTTATGTATTTTGAAACCAAATTTTGGTAATATAACAACTAGTATAACTTTGGACACAAATACAACAAATATGTGTACAAAATTGTAATTTTTAATATTATTTAGCCACAATTTTAACTTTAGATCCTGCCCACTATACAATAGAAATAGTCCAACCGAACAAAATGAATAAATCGAATAAACTGGATCATTATTCAGTTTGGTTTCAATTTTGGCTAATTTCGATTTGGTTTCGGATTTATAGAAGTTTATTTTATTCGATTTTGTCTAATTCTATTGGATTGAAACCGAATAAAGTGAACGTTCACCACTAGGAAAAACCAACAATGACATAGAGAAGAAGCCAACTCATTAATTTCATTCTTCTAAGAGAACTAAAGTAAAGTCTAGTTTATTCTCAACATCCCCCTTAAGCTAGACTTCCTTCACTCCAATTAATTTCTTCATTTTGTCAAAGAGCTCTTCTTCAATGGCTTGGTTGATAAATCTGCCAATTGGTCTTGTGACTTGCAGAATTGAACTTCATCTTTGTCTTTTATTAATTCTCGAATAAAATGAAACTTAATCTTGATGTTCTTGCTCTTGTTGTGAAACATCGGGTTTTTGGAAAGACAAATAGTAGATTTGTTATCACACCATTGTCGAAATTATTCAATAATTAAGGGGCCACACATGTAAAATTAATTGTGTTTGGGCTATCTAAATAATTAAGCCAAATTAAAGTGGTCTATTTGGAAATTGGCTTAAGGGTATAATTGTCATGGAATTAATGTGTAGATACCGGAGATAATTCTAATTTGATGAGGGACCAAATTAGAAATATCAACACATATATAAATATGTGTATTCATTAGGGTTATGGTCCCCAACTCATACGGCCACCAAAGAGAGGGTTTCTCTATTCTCTTCTGTATCCCCATCAACAAAGAGAGGAACAAAGATTTCATCTTTGTTATTAAGGGCTGTAGCGGGTTGGAAGATCAAACCCCAATAAAGAGACGTTCGCTTCAAGATACATCAAGTCTAGCAATGGATTCAGGTACGCTTCTGCAATTTTATTATGTTCTTCATCTCATGAATCGACAGGGTACAATTAAAATTTCTAACAAGTGGTATCAGAGCCTACCTGTTTGATTTATGAGGTTGAAGTTTCAGAATTAATATTTGTTGTTTTTTTCGGAAATCCTTGATCGTTAGATCTAATTTAATTTAGGGTTCCAAATTATTTGATCAAATTTTTTATGATCTACCAATTTAGATTCTTCCTTATGCATATGGTTGAAATGTTAATATAAATAAAATCATTATTTTTATTTTGATTGTTGAGAAAAGAAAGAGGAATAGGCACTATGCTTTCGATCAGATATCTTCTTCCGCAATGTCTTGCTTTTCTTCTTTCTGTGTTACTCCCATGGCTTCTCCTCCTCTGGTATTTTCTTCTACGAGAAACCCTTCTATCGGCGGAGACTCCTTCAGGAGAGGGTTTAGATGTTGTCCTCTATCTCTTTCGATTTCTTGCGGGGTGAGCGTGGGAGAGGAGACTGGTGGGTCTCCGGCTCCAACTCTGAGATAAGTCTGCGGTGGGAAAGTGCCAGAGAGCATACTGAAGAGGTGCTAACTTCCTCTCTCTCTCTGTCTCTCTCTCTCTCTCTCTCTCAATGCTTCTTTCTCTCGTCTTTGTCTTCAAAATATGTTGGTTGTTGAGTTTACATATATGGAGTTTGTAATGGAAAGCCATTCTCTAGCTCAGTAGGAGTCAACTACAGTCCTATTTTTTGCCATATTGTTTAATACGCATACCTATGTATGGAGAATAAAATACACGTCGCGTAGCCATGATGTGTCGTATTCGTATCCGTGCAACATAGAAGGTAATGTGTAGAATGTGTACACAAATATGTTTTCATGTGTATATATAATTGTACAACTGTGTCCATGCCATACCCATATCCGTGTCGTCTCCTTATCCGTTTGTTGTTTGTGCTACCTAGGTTATGTGGCAAGACGTGTTGGAATTGTTACTTCTCATGCATATATTTAGGATGACTAGATTATTACATGAATTTTATTATGTTGATAATGTTCATCTTAGTCAGATAAAAATTTATGTTTTAAATCATGCAAAAGATTCACATGTTTATCTTGTAGTAGATAAATTTTTGGCGTAATCTTTATAGATTATTTGATATAATCTTTTTGATGCATGATATTCAGTGGAATCTAATCTGTTGATTATTTATTATTTAAATTTTAAAAATATGCAAGTACATAAGAATTTATGTTTATTTAATTTAAATAAGCAGAAGGATTTGGACATGATTCAGTTTCTTTAAAATTTAGTCAACATTCAAATTTTTGGTACCTTTTGTGACTCGTAGTAGTTGTCTAATATTTTAAGTAGGCTCATTGAAACAAGATGTCGCCAAAGTGACCTCTCTTGCATAGATAGCCTATGAGGGATATCGGATGTTTGTGTGTGTATATTTATGCGGGTATTAGTCGGCCCAAAGGAAGGTTAATACTTGGCCGAATTGTACACATACTTGTAGTGATAAATGTGTGACAATTGTAAGGTTTACATGTGAATAATAACCCGATCCAAAGATAGGCTTATTATTTGACATGACTTATTGTCAACGTTTGATCATTACACCAAGAGTACCACTTGCAGTTAATATCACTGTCCAAAGACTTGATATTAATGATGTACTAGGTATCTTGAGATGGGGTTCACCATTATTTGAATTTGTTTGACTATATTTTACTCTTTGGTTATTAATTAGAGCATGTTATTTTTGTTGTTTTGTTCTTTTTACAGTTAATGTTGTTAAAATATCTGCCAATAAGATTTTAATTTTCATGTTTAATGGGATAAACTTTAAGGGCAAAATGAAAATGAATACAGTAGCTGCTAAGGGTCCAGCTCAAAAGACACAATAATATAAAACTAAGATTTGTTCTTTTGTGATAAGGCATGACCCATAAGGAAGAAATGTACAAAGTACCACGCATGGCGTATAAAGAAAAGTACATTTCTAAATTTGGTCTGTTCTGAGGTTAATTTAGATTTAGTACCTAGAAACACATGGTGGTTAGATTCTGGTGCTACTACCCACATTAGTGTTTATAGACAAGGTTGTCTGAGCTACCGAAAGTCAATTGATGGTGAAAGATACATCTATGTGGGTGACGGTAAATCGGTAGAAGTGGATGCAATAGGACATTTTATGTTATTTTTTAGAACCGATTATTATTTGAATTTGATAGACACTTTTATTGTACCGTCTTTTAGACGAAATTCAGTTTCAATTTCCTTAATGGACAAATCTGGTTATCATTGTTCATTTGGAAATAATAAGTTTAGTCTATCTTTAAATCCAAATATTATTGGTAATGGTTTTTTAAGGTTTATGATCATGTATATTCAGTTGAAACTATTGCAGCTTGATGAAACCTTGCAAGTGGAGTCATGTGGTACTAAACACAAAATTAACAATAATAAAAATTTAACCTCGTTATGACATAAGCGATTAGGTTACATCTCTAGAAATAGAGTTTAACGATTTGTGTCTGATGAGATTTGGATTCCATTGACTTTATAGACAATGTTTATATTGAATGTGTAATGGAAAGACAGACCAAAGTTAAATTATAAGCAGCTACTTTATTGGCTATGCTACAGATCAAGGGGTTAATAATTATACGATCCCACACTAAGAATTTTTTTTTTTGAGACGAGAAGTGTAATATAATTTTTGAAGATGTTGAGTTTGGGGGAGAAATAAAGTCAGGATCATTGTCTTTGAAAAGGAATCAATTACGATTCCTACTATCACTTTTGACGATGTGCAGGATTCTGTACCTGTCATGATCAAAAAGTGAATTCGGAGTCTTAATAAGACAATGTCGAATTACCTCTATAAGTCATTATTGAGATACCTTAACAACGACAACGTAGCGGCACCCCATTCAAGATAAGGTAATTATTTCTAAAGAACAAACTCAACAACCTCAAGAACCGGTAATATTAAGATGGTCCACCAGAGAAAGGAGAAATATAATTTCGGATAATATTGTCATATTTCTCTAGGAACGTGAGGAAGACTGTGGATACTGGAAGATGATCTAATCAACTTCTATCAGGCCATGAAAAGTTCCAGTTCTCAAAGTGGATTGATACAATAAATAAGAAGTATAAGTTCATGCAAGACAATAAAATTTAAGAACTTGTCCCATTACCAAAAGGTATGAAATCCATTGGTTGTAAATGGACATTTAGAACCAAGAAGGATTCGAAGGGTCATGTGGAGAGGTATAAAGTACGTCTTGTAACTAGTGACTTTTGGGATTAATTTTAAAGAGTTTTTTCTCTTCGGTATCTTTCAAAAACTCCTTTAAAACAATCATAGCACATGTTGCACATTTTGATCTTGAATTACATTAAATGGATGTCAAAACGACATTTCTCAATGGTAACATTGATGAAACAGTTTATATGGTGCAACCAGAAAACTTTGTGTCGAAAGACCCAAAGAATATGGTTTAAAAATTGACAAAATCTATTTATGAACTCAAGCAAGCTTCTCGCCAAAGGTACGTCAAGTGATTATCTCGTTTGGTTTTGAGATGAACACTGTTGAAGATTGTGTGTATCACAAGTTTAGTGGGAGTAGGAATAATTTTCTGGTTTTGTATATTGATTAAAGTATTCAATGCAAACCAGGTGACACCTCTCGTTAAAGGAGACAAATTCGGTCTCAAATAAGTGCCCTAAGGTTAGCCTTAAAATTAAGAAAATACAATAGATTTTTCCTTCATGATCAGTTGTAGGGAGTCTAATGTACGCACAAGTATGTACGCGTCAGGATATTGCGTACATAATTCGGATGTTAGGCAGATATTTAAGCATATATGGATGGATCATTGGGTAGCAGCCAAACTACTTAAGTAATTAATAGAGAACAAGAAATTATATGCTCTTTGTAGGAGATGGAATAATTATGGAGATCATAAGGTATTCCGACTCCGATTTTGTTGGATTATAACACAGCAGGAGATCCACATCAGGTTATGCTGACTAATAAAAATATATTTTGGATGAGTGTCAAATATGCACTCATAATTTCTTCCATCATGAAAGGAAGGTTTATAACATGCTGTGGGGTATCTATTCAGGGAATATGGTTGCGAAATTATCACAAGGCTGCGCCTACAGTACGGTGTTGAAAGATCACATAAAATTATGGTGTGACAATAAATCAGCAGTACTATATTCTAATAACAACAGGAGCTTGTATAAGTTAAAGCATATTGACATAAAGTTCCGAGTTGTGAAGGAGAGAATTCAGAATGGTGAAGTGTCCATAGAGCACATTGGGACAAACTCCATGTTAACGGATCCGCTCACAAAAGCATTATCACCCAGGGTCTTTCATGAGCATACTGCTCATATGGGTGTTAATTAAGAACATGGCAATATAGTGGGAGTTTGTATTTTATGTATTTGGGTGCTATTTGGTTTTGGACACATTTATGTATTAAAGTATTTTGGATATTTATCTGATCAGATATATGAAAATTCAGTTCATTCTATTTTCATTATGTTAAAGTATTGATCTCATTAAAGTTAAGGAGGACCAGTTGGAAATAGACATGTATTGATCACATTGCGTGTAATTTCCATGCTACGCATCCATGATTGATCTATGTCGTTTAACTATATTGGTATATGTGACCATTGATGGTTTAGTTACGCTATATGTGACGAAGGCCGCTTTGATCCTATGTTGATATGGTTAATGGACGAGATTGTCCGGATATACCCTAAGGATTAAGATAGCAATTTATGAGTTCACTAAGGTTAACACAATTATAAGGTTACATATGTGGCCCAGTGGGAGATTGTCGAAATTATTCAATAATTAAGGGGCCACGCATGTAAAATTAATTGTGTTTGGGCTATCTAAATAATTAAGCCAAATTAAAGTGGTCTATTTGGAAATTGGCTTAAGGGTATAATTGTCATGGAATTAATGTGTAGATACCGGAGATAATTCTAATTTGATGAGGGGCCAAATTAGAAATATCAACACATATATAAATATGTGTATTCATTAGGGTTATGGTCCCCAACTCATACGGCCACCAAAGAGAGGGTTTCTCTATTCTTTTCTGTATCCCCATCAACAAAGAGAGGAACAAAGATTTCATCTTTGTTATTAAGGACTGTAGCGGGTTGGAAGATCAAACCCCAATAAAGAGACGTTCGCTTCAAGATACATCAAGTCTAGCAATGAATTCAGGTACGCTTCCGTAATTTTATTATGTTCTTCATCTCATGAATCGACAGGATACAATTAAAATTTCTAACTACCATAGCTTTGTGGGTTCTTCTTGATCTTGATTAATTTCTTTTATGATACAACTTAACCACCTTGCGTGACAACCAGTTGAAGCAAGAGCAATATATTTAGATTTTGTAGATGAGAGTGCCACAATAGATTACTTTCTGGAAGACCATGAAACTGTACTTGAACCGATGCTAAAAACATAACCAGAATACTTTTGCAATCGTCAATTTATCTAGCCCAATCACTATCGTTGTAGTCTATCAACTTTTGACTTTGCACTGGATAATAATGAAGGCCACAATTCATAGTTCCATTCACATATCTCAGAATTCTCTTTCCAAGCTCCCAATGAACATCCTTTGGCGATTCCATGAAATGACTAAGAAGTTTATTGAATATGCCAAATCTGGTCTTGTTGTAGTTAAAAACATGAGGCCACCAGCAAGACTACGGAAGAGTGTTTGATCAACCATTGATCTTCCATCTCCTTTTCCTACTTTAACACCAACTTCAATTGGAGTACCAATTGATTTAACGATGTCAAATCTGAATCTCTTCAACAATTCTTTAGCATATTTCATTTGAGAAATATAAACACCATGCTCATTTTGTTTGACTTTAATTTCGAGGAAGAAATGAAGCAAACTCAGATATGTCATCTCGAACTTTTGTGACATAGTCAACTTGAAATCATTACACATTGCAGCATCACTTCCAGCAAAAATTAAGTCATCCATTGTTGGTAATTGAGAGCTGAAAGTTCAGGCTCAAAAGGGCCACAAATGTTTTAAAAAAATAAAATTTCTCCATTAATGGTTAAATAGCATTGGGAATTCTATCGGTTATGTTCAATTTCCTAGCGGTTGTTCACCGTTACAAATTCAAGATTACTAACATTTTGTTAGTCCCGGGGCTTGATCAAAGATGAAAAACAGATGCAATCGAGATCTGAGATGTCCCACAAAACTTTGCAGTGATCAAACTCAAGATCTACGACGGATCAAAATATCAAATAGCCAAATTATAATCTGAAGGAGGGAAAAAGAGAAGAGAAGATCTCTCGTTCTTCCTTGCAAACGTGTTGCAATTGGGACAGAACGAGTTACAATAAAACTAGAGAGAGATGAGAAAAAGAACAATGCTGGGGTGTCAAAACACCGTTGCTTAAAGCAAGATTCGCCCCACACGATCTGCTTCCAGGAACCAGCAAGTTGAAGAACTTGTGGAACGCTCGAAGTCACCTCTGTTCAGACTCCTCGGATGGACTTGCAATGGCGGCAGCAACTCTCTCTCTCTTTCTCCTTTTCTAACTTGTAATTTTCATAGTAGTCACAAAGGAGGCCAGAAGAGAGTATTTATAGAGAGAGGGTGGAAACCCTAACCGCCTCTTCAGTTATGGAAAGATTGAATCAAATCCCAAAAGATAGCAACGAGATTTAATTCAAATCCTACGAAATTAATTCAAATCCCACAAAGATAGGATCTGAATAAATTCAAATTCCACAAAGATAGGATCTGATTTAATTGCATTAATTCAGCCTTTCCATAACTGATTTATAATCTGCACAGTCAGCGGATCCCTCCATGCGGCAGCAGCAGCAGCCTGGCCGCATGAGCCTAATGGCCGCATGGACCGTATGAGCCGCATGGACCGCATGAGCCGCATGGACCGCATGGACCGCATGTGCCGCATGAGCCGCATGGACCGTATGGACCGCATGTGCCGCATGAGCCGCATGGACCGCATGTACCGTATGAGCCGCATAAAGATCGCATGAATGCTGACGTGCTAAGTGCAAAGTGCGCCAACAAAATGCCATATTACGCCTCATGAGCCCATGAGCCCGAGTCCGAGTCCGAGTCCGAGTCGCTAAGCCCCTTTGGGGCTTAGCTCCAAATGGAATTAATCCTAGAGAATGACAAAAGCATTAATGCTTAATCCTTGGAGCCTTATTCTTACCTCCTTGTAAAATCACCCACATGGTTCCCTCCTTAGGGTCACCACCCCATGTGCATCTCTCAACAATACACCCAAGTATATATGTTGAGATAACTCATGGTGCATTTTCGATGTGGGACTAAAATTCACAAGGCATGTTGAGAGCAAGCTCTCTCCATGTAAAGAAAGCACCAACACATTTTCTACCGCCAGAAAAGTTAATTTGCCAACGTTTTTTTACCGTTAGGAAACAGATTACCAACGTTTTTTTTTACCGTTAGGAAATCCTATTTCCCACCTAGGGAAAAATTATAACAGTAAAAAAATCATTACAATTGTCGTTAGAAAAAGTTCTCACACCAAATTACCAATCGTAAAAAAATGTTAGATTTTTTTTTTTCTATCACTTATAGTCGTTAGAAAACGGCTATTTTGGTGTAGTGCGACCACTTTCTAAAGATATCAATGGTTCCCATCATTTTAAAATGATCATGCGTCCATCATGTATCCACGGACCATCTAGAAGGATCCAAGTTATGGGTGTTTCATTCGTAAACTTTATGGAAAAAAATGCACATTTTTATGAGGGAAAACTTCAGCTCCTCCGACCGACCGCCAAACACGACGTACATATACAAAGACAACGGGATAAGAGGGACGATCTTCTAGACGTACAACATCAATACATGCTCCCACTAGGATATGGAAACCGCAACATCTTTCTCTTTGATAACTGTAGTTTGCTCGTCATCTACCAGGACTGGAACTTCAGCCCAACGTAACAACTCAACTTTTGACGAAAAAGGAGCATTAGAGACATGGGAAGAAGAAGACGCCAGTGTATATGGTTGCTCCGCAGGATAGGCTACATCCCCATTTATACGCTCCTGGCCGAACGCCACCGCTAGCCTTATAGCGATCCATCAGAAGATGATCCGGACAAACCCCCTACACAAGGAGATAGAGAACGTTTAATAAAGATTTTTTTCTAAGGGCACCACAAAAATTGCTTGGGGACAACCCTTACTTGGGGGCGGTCCAAGAAGGTGGAGAATTTGCTAGGGGGCACCCAAATTTTGCTTGGGGGCAGCCCAATCCCCCAAATCCTTCATTTCTTCTCATTACTCATTCTATACACTCTCTCCTCAAAAAAGAAAAAGAAAAAAAAGCTCCCTCCCTCTCCCTCTCCCAAAACCCTAATTTCTTTTCTCCACCACTCTACTCCCAATTTCTCCACCAAAATTTCTTCCACAATATTCGTAAATTCGAAGAGATGATACGCAAGTCAAAGCAACCGGACTCTAGGTACGTTCTTCCCTAATTTCTTCAAAAATTATGTACATTCTATTCAAAATCCTAGAATATTTTTAATTTTTTAATTTTTTTTGATAAATTAGGTTTAGAATCTCTTTATGGTTCATGAAAGAAATTTTCGAACACAAGAAACCCACATTTTATCTTGAAACCCTAACCCTAGAACACGACAAACGAGCATGTCGTTTTTGGCCGTTCGGGTTGAATACAGTAGGACTGCCAGGCCTGTGACAGTCCTAATGTAAATCAGGACTGCCACAGTCCTGACAGTACTCTTGTGAAAGAGGACTGCCAGGACTGTGGCAGTCCTGATTTACATTAGGACTGTCACAGGCCTGGCAGCCCTACTATAATGAGATATGGGGGTGGGTAACTGCATGATTCTCATATGCGGGGGATAACTGCAAGTCCTATTTATGTTTCTATTATTTAATAACTGTATGTTGTCCTGCAGTCCACCGGCCGCTAACAAAAAAATACGGCCCACCGCGTCAAAGTGGAAGGAACGTGCGGGACGTCCTCTCGAGCGTCCGCTAACAATTTTTGAACCGGCGCCCCAAGCTCGGTCTCGGACATCGCCACCAGCACGTCAAGCTCGGTCGAAGCAACGAGCTCTGGATGTTTTTGTAAAGATATTTTTGTTGTTTGAAACTTGAAGGATATATTTGTTGTTTGGAAACTTAAGTTGTTGGGCAGACTTTTGAAGGATATGTAATGGACACTTATGTTATTTTTTTGAAGTTGGATATTTTGTCTGATATGTAGTTGTAATTTATGTTGTTATTTATGTACTTGTTGGATAGGTAGTTGTCTGATATGTAGTTGTTATTTACGTTTGGAAACTTAAGTTGTTGGCTAATTCCTGATATTCTTGATTTAGTATCAGGACTGCCAGGGTCCTGGGACTGCCAGGGTCCTGGCAGTCCTAATTGAAACCCTCTGTGATGAGAGTTTCAAAATGAAACTCTCTGTCACAGAGAGTTTCAAATAGGACTGTCAGCACCCTGGCAGTCCTACTTAAGTGTAAGACTGCCAAGGGGGGTGGCAGTCCTATTTATAACTCTCTGTGATGAGAGTTTGAAACTGAAACTCTCTGTCACAAAGAGTTTCAATTAGGACTGCTACCCCCCTGTGTCACGCCGCGCTCCCGTAGGAGCGATCGTCCTCGCTAAGGCGTGATGCCGCACGAGCCTAGATTGCGCTCGAGCTAGGCAGTTTCATAACGGCCGATTACATCGGCGGCGACGGGTTAGTCGCACAGAAGTCCCAAGCAGAAATATTGAAACATGCAGCAAAATTTAAGAACAAGTACATATGAACACAAGTCATTCAAAAGAAGCTCTTTATTGATATTGAATACAAGATTACATTTGTGGGCGCAAGGCCAAATTACAAGTCTCTCGTGCTCACTTTTCTCTCGGTTACAAGTCACTCTGCTCTCTCTCATCTCTCGATTACAATGCTTGAGCCAGCGGAAGCTTCGGAAGGCGATGTCCATACATTATGTCCTGTATAAGTCTTCAGTCCACGCGACCGCATGCTTCGAATCGCCAAGGAACTCCGTGCCTCGATGCATCCAAGCGAGCTCCACGCCACGAGCTTCTACCTGTGCCTGCACATGAAATACTGTGTGGGTGTCAGTACTCAACTGTACTGGTGGAGTGAGCTCCTTGCCCACCCATACAAACCTACACGTTTCATTTACTTTGTGCAACATAAATCCTTTTTCGATTGTCTTTCTATTCTTGCCTTAGGATCAGTTTTAGGACCGACGCCTTTGCATTACTTGTGTCTAAGGACCATCCCGTGCTTGCACGACGACGTTAACTCATACTTTTGCCTTAGACCCTTCTCGTGCCAATAACGTTAACCTATCAAGTCGTGTTTGCCTTACGGCATAATCAGAGACGCAACTACACGAAGGACTCCATTTCCTTGCCTCTAGACCTTTCTCGTGCTTGTATTGTCGACGCACCGACTTATACTTGTCTTTCATGCCAAACTCTGGGACATAACGACTCGGTCGTGCAATGAACTCGATTCTTGCCTCAATATCTCCGAGGCAGTGCCTCCTTGTTTAGTCTTGCCTATACTTGTGTTGTGACAACACGACCGTGCCTCATATTTCGAGGTCGTGCCCAGCGACTCATTCTAGCTTCACACAACTTGCCCTACGGCCCTTCTCGACTTAACTCGTAATAGCTCAAACCTAACACATGCAAACTCTATGCCAAACTTAACACACGATGCCATATCCCGTGCCGAAGCACGCCGCCTTCGCTGTAGCCAAATATTAGGCCCAGATATTGTGTCTTCTAACTGCATACACATTCAACTCAATCCAAAGGCACACACGCAGATTGCCGCCCGTGCTGACACATCTATATGAAAGGTTACTGGCTAATAGCCATCGTGGACATAGCCTGACAAACGGGATCCTTGCACCGCAAGTAGCGATCCCCGATGCAAGTCCCCGTACTACCAATTGCCTATTACCCAGCTCGGCTATAATTTGTTCTTCCTAGGCCGAGTCGGTGCCCATGGCCCAGGGCTGCCGCTCGAAGAAACCATCGCCCTTATCGACAAGTTATCCATGACCACGCGCCTACGCTAACTTCTAGACTTAACGTAATGCATGGTCTCATCATCATCATTTAGCTACTTTGCTTTACTCTTTTCATACTTCCTTTGCAGAGCCCAAACCAGGGTTGCCTCGGCGACTGAACCACAGTCCCGACATATTTCCTCTCGGCGACTAACCATCGCTTAGACTTAACATTCTTTGAACCCAGGGAACGGCTACTGCATAGCCTTCCAACTTAACTTGAACATAACGTGTTTCCTTAAGTACTGACAGACCATGGCTAACTTTCCACTGAACCAACCGCGGCTCGTGCCTTAACCCGACTCGCATTCTATGCAACGCTATCGCCCAAGTCATACTTTATGTGACGGGCCTTGGGATCGTGGGACTATTTATCTTGACAACCGCAGAATGAGCGGGACAGCACTTGGAATGACTTAGGTCGACCGGCATAACTTTGCCTAACTCACTCAAGCCTACAACTTAACCCAAGGGACGAGCAAAGGCTATGCCAAGCCTTGCGGGACAGGACCGAGCATGCTTTAGTAAGCATTCATGCGGGCGACGCCTATGACTTAGGCTAATTTTATAGTTTTGTGTCAAAGACCAACTTTCCTTCTCCCAAGCCACGGGACGAAAGACCGAGTATCATTTTCAAAGCACGTCGTGCACCAACTCTAAGCCGACCGTAGGACGTTTTCCATGTTCTAACTCATTTTGATCCGTCGGGATTATTCCCTTAGCTATGTGGATTCATCTCTTTTAATATTAAGCCTACTTGTGCAAGTTGAAAACACGATTTATTATGTGAAGGTAAAGATGAGGCAAGTTCAACGAAACTACCCCACCTGAGCGATATCTCCGAGCAAGCCGTTGCAAGGCTAAGTCCGAACGCCGTCGGCATTTCGATTCCTCCGATTGACTTTGCGGGACGGGGCACTACAACATACACCACTCAGAACAAGTCTCGTCCTCGAGACTTTTCTGAAGGCAAGCCATCCTACCATTTCTATGGCCAAGACTTAATCGTGCCCAGATGCGGGACTATCGCACACACTTCGCCTACACGTTCCTTCGATTCTGAGCCACGCTCGCACGACTATCAATCTTTCCGTTAACATGATTTCAAGGTTCCGACACTCTCCCATTCCTCAAGTCTTGCTTGAACTCATCGTATCACTTGGCTGGATCGTGCACGCATTCCAAGCGTCCCTAAAATATATGCATTCAGCTAAGCCGTATGATAGAGAATTTGTCATTCTCACTCGAGTCGCATCGTGCACATACCCAGGTGTCCCTGAAATATATGCATGTCAGCCGAGTCTCGTGAGCAGGGTTTCCTACGTTCGTGATTCATGCTATCCATTCAAACCAATCCTCAAGATCAATTCTTCGATTGATAACTCTTGCAACGGGGGCGTTTCGCCTAACCGCTAGGCCAATCTTTACGAGGCTAAGTCAATGTCAGGATTGGAATCATAGTTCTCCAACAATAATGCCAACACTGACCCCAATCCTAGGGTCAAACCAAAGTCGGTAGTACGGGGTTTTCTACCCAAGCTCGCATCACTCAGATTTCTAAACATCGAGCACGATCACCTATTTGCATCAAGACATTCGTTATGCAGCACAACGAATTCGAGTCCATTCAAATTACCAATTCTAACCAATTCATGCATTCGATTACGAGGTCATCTAGCTCGACAATACGTTGTGCCCCAATCTCACGCGAGTCCGATTATCTACGGCGGTTCATGAATCACCATGCAACGCTCCCGCGGAATAATCATTCTCATCGGGGCGTAACTCTTGTTTGAGTTTAGACTAACTCATTCTCGATACGCGGATTGGACCTACTAAATCCTCAAGTTCAGTCGACAAGCACACCAAATCATTCTTGAGTCCACCTTCGCGTCAAACCACAAGTCGAAGCATACAAATTGCCACACCAGGTAAGTTCGATCACCCCCGCTGTATGAATCACTATACCAGCGCTCACGCGGAGTGATCGTCCTAATTGGCGCAACGCATGTGCGAGGCTGGAGTTGCGCTCGTATAAGACAAGAATGTCAAAGTTGTGGTTATCGACGAAGCAAATCCGAACATTTCATTTTCATCCAAGCCAAGATCTCTATTCGATAGTTCGACCGTCATCATTCGTTTAACTAGAAAATCCTCGAGCCAAGTTTATCATTTCCTCGATACATTTTAATATCCCGAGTATAGCATCCATCAGAACAATGACATTTGCACGATCGTCATTCGCCAAGTCAGACTACCCCCGAGTTATCGCATATCGATCTTTGATACGTCTCAATACCATCGATGATATGCATAACTTGACGATCTTCCTTTACAACCAATTTTGAGTCGTGCGACTGATGCTATTGCCCGAACTGGATATGCCACCATTCCTCAATATTCAAGATCAAGTTCAATCGCTATTCCTCAAGCTCATTTCAAGATCGTTGTTCGAAACTCAAGCCATATTTCATTTGCATCAATCCGATATCGTTCGCGCGATCCTCTAAGTTTCCTCGATAACGACCATTCATTTTCATTTATCGTTCCGAATCATTTTCTAACACGCGTTGCCTATTCTCAAGTTGTCCGAACGAGATGCTCGTTTGGGACATTCGAAGTCACGACCAACTAAGTGTGACGCGTTCTATGGCTTTGCGCGATCGCATCGCCTCGTCGACATACTCGAAATTCTCAATATTTGCTCGAATGATTTCCAAGAAAATCCACACACCACTCGGATTCGAGCCATCCGCTCTAGCCTACAATCATGTTCGCATCATTCGCTAAAACATCCTTCGGATTCGTTCGACGAATCTCTAGCGTAATCGCTTACGTCGTATCGACGTACTAAGTTGTTCGCACTATTTTCTCGAAATCCAATTCAATCCTCCGTGTACGCCTAAGCGTTAACTCGATAGTGTTTCTATCGATAGACACTCTAAGTGTAGCTCGTTCCCGACCGAGCGGTACTTGATATCGCTCGCAATTCGTTTGCACCAAAAGGTCGAGGTGTGCGATACGCGACACAACTTAGCCAAAAGGCCGTGCGCATGGCTATCCCGTGCGGACTATATCTCGAGTTTGTACGCTCAATTTCTAACGTCGACGTAGGACTATTTGGGCATGCACACAACTTTGCTAACATTAGCATATGTTTTCATTCAAGACAAGTTAACACCGTTCGGCACAAAGGCCGTCGCCTATCGATGTATTCGATTGAACGCTTGTACGAGCTTTTGAAAATATTTAGACTTTTTGTATGGACATGCCGAGGGACATTCGAGAGAGCGCACACTTCTTTAACAACGACGAGCTTTCAAAACTGAGACATTCGACGTGAAGTCCAAGGACGTAAAGCCGTGCTCTGATACCATTATGTCACGCCCCGCTCCCGTAGGAGCGATCGTCCTCGCTAAGGCGTGATGCCGCACGAGCCTAGATTGCGCTCGAACTAGGCAGTTTCATAACGGTCAATTACATCGGCGGCGACGGGGTCGTCGCACAGAAGTCCCAAGTAGAAATATTGAAACATGCAGCAGAATTTAAGAACAAGTACATATGAACACAAGTCATTCAAAAGAAGCTCTTTATTGATATTGAATACAAGATTATATTTGTGGGCGCAAGGCCAAATTACAAGTCTCTCGTGCTCACTTTTCTCTCTGTTACAAGTCACTCTGCTCTCTCTCATCTCTCGATTACAATGCTTGAGCCAGCGGAAGCTTCGGAAGGCGATGTCCCTACATTATGTCCTGTATAAGTCTTCGGTCCATGCGGCCGCACGCTTCGAATCACCAAGGAACTTCGTGCCTCGACGCATCCAAGCGAGCTCCATGCCACGAGCTTCTACCTGTGCCTGCACATGAAACACTGTGTGGGTGTCAGTACTCAACTGTACTGGTGGAGTGAGCTCCTCGCCCACCCATACAAAACCTACACGTTTTATTTACTTTGTGCAACATAAACCCTTTTTCGATTGTCTTTCTATTCTTGCCTTAGGATCAGTTTTAGGACCAACGCCTTTGCATTACTTGTGTCTAAGGACCATCCCGTGCTTGCACGACGACGTTAACTCATACTTTTGCCTTAGACCCTTCTCGTGCCAATAACGTTAACCTATCAAGTCGTGTTTGTCTTACGGCATAATCAGAGACGCAACTACACGAAGGACTCCATTTCCTTGCCTCTAGACCTTTCTTGTGCTTGTATTGTTGACGCACCGACTTATACTTGTCTTTCATGCCAAACTCTGGGACATAATGACTCGGTCGTGCCATGAACTCGATTCGTGCCTCAATATCTCCGAGGCAGCGCCTCCTTGTTTAGTCTTGCCTATACTTGTTTTGTGACAACGCGACCGTGCCTCATATTTCGAGGTCGTGCCCAGCGACTCATTCTAGCTTCACACAACTTGCCCTACGGCCCTTCTCGACTTAACTCGTAATAGCTCAAGCCTAACACATGCAAACTCTATGCCAAACTTAACACACGATGCCATATCCCGTGTCGAAGCACGCCGCCTTCGTTGTAGCCAAATATTAGGCCCAGACATTGTGTCTTCTAACTGCATACACATTCAACTCAATCCAAAGGCACACACGTAGATTGCCGCCCGTGCCGACACATCTATATGAAAGGCCACTGGCTAATAGCCATCGTGGACATAGCCTGGCAAACGGGATCCTTGCACCGCAAGTAGCGATCCCCGATGCAAGTCCCCGTACTACCAATTGCCTATTACCCAGCTCGGCTATAATTTGTTCTTCCTAGGCCGAGTCGGTGCCAATGGCCCAGGGCTGCCGCTCGAAGAAACCATCGCCCTTATCGACAAGTTGTCCATGACCACGCGCCTATGCTAACTTCTAGACTTAACGTAATGTATGGTCTCATCATCATCATTTAGCTACTTTGCTTTACTCTTTTCATACTTCCTTTGCAGAGCCCAAACCAGGGTTGCCTCGGCGACTGAACCACAGTCCCGACATATTTCCTCTCGGCGACTAACCATCGCTTAGACTTAACATTCTTTGAACCCAGGGAACGGCTACTGCATAGCCTTCCAACTTAACTTGAACATAACGTGTTTCCTTAAGTACTGACAGACCATGGTTAACTTTCCACTGAACCAACCGCGGCTCGTGCCTTAACTCGACTCACATTCTATGCAACGTTATCGCCCAAGTCATACTTCATGTGACGGGCCTTGGGATCATGGGACTATTTATCTTGACAACCGCAGAATGAGCGGGACAGCACTTGGAATGACTTAGGTCGACCGGCATAACTTTGCCTAAATCACTCAAGCCTACAACTTAACCCAAGGGACGAGCAAAGGCTATGCCAAGCCTTGCGGGACAGGACCGAGCATGCTTTAGCAAGCATTCATGCGGGCGACGCCTATGACTTAGGCTAATTTCATAGTTTTGTGTCAAAGACCAACTTTCCTTCTTCCAAGCCACGGGACGAAGGACCGAGTGTCATTTTCAAAGCACGCCGTGCACCAACTCTAAGCCGACCGTGGGACGTTTTCCATGTTCTAACTCATTTTGATCCGTCGGGATTATTCCCTTAGCTATGTGGATTCATCTCTTTTAATATTAAGCCTACTTGTGCAAGTTGAAAATACGATTTATTATGTGAAGGCAAAGATGAGGCAAGTTCACCGAAACTACCCCACCTGAGCGATGTCTCCAAGCAAGCCGTTGCAAGGCTAAGTCCGAACGCCGTCGGCGTTTTGATTCCTCCGATTGACTTTACGGGACGGGGCACTACACCCTGGCAGTCCTACACAAAAGGAGGACTGTCAGGGTGCTGGCAGTCCTAATTGAAAATTGCTGTTATATAAATGGCCATTCTTCCGTATTTTAGCACGGAGAATGGCCATTCTCCGTGTAATTTAGCACAGAGAATGGCTATCTGATTCAGTATCAGGACTGCCACCCCCTAGCAGTCCTATATTGAATTAGGACTACCCGGATGCTGACAGTCCTAATTGAAACTGTTGGCCCATTGGTTATGGTCAAACCTGATTTTAATAATTGATCAAACTCTATCTCGATATAATTATAAGTCAACTCAGATATTTACCTACGACGTTTGGTCACTGCTCAACAATGGTTATCAACAATGTTCAAGACTGAAGCCGTTTGCCATTCAGAATGTACTTCCTGCTAAGCAATGTAATTTTTTATTTTATTGTGTCTAGGAATACATTGTACACCGAGTCGTACTGGCAAATAGGCTATCCGAAAACGTTTTTCAAAACCATCCTATTCTTTTACAAATGACCTACGTTTTTTGAAAAACATTCTTTTTACAAACAGCTTCTGAAGGATCTTTCAAAAAGCCAAAATTTATTTTTTCCAAATGAACTAGCAGAACCCCAGAAGAACTCGAGCCGAGTTCGGCCAGAGTTCGGCCATGTGGAACGTTAGTGAACGTTGGGTTTTTAAACTTGGGCATCCTTTAGTTACGGTTTGTTACAAAGAGTTCTGTCTGAATTCTGCCCGAATTCTGTCAGAGTTCTGTCTTTGGAAAAACTATAAATATAGAAGTTTTTCGATCATTTCAACACACCAATTCACTTTTAATCTCTTCTCTTCCTAAGCTTACATTCTTCGAAAGAGTTCTAAAAGCTTTCATTTTCAAATCCCAAGCCAGTTACAATCCTCTAGTCGATTTGCCAGTGCGGTACGGTCTAGAAGTTTCAGAGTGATTGTAATCAGAGGCTTGATAGAAGATTCAACTCTTCACAATTGAAGTTGGTCGAGTTCTTCGTATCAAAGCTCGTGTCTGTAGAAGTTGCAAGGACTTCGTATGAAAACTTGCGGGATTTTCTAATAGTGGATTCAACTGGAAGCTAGAGTTCTTCCGACTGGACTAGTCCTCACAAGAGGAAAACCAGTATAAATCTCGGTGTTTGCGTTTGCCTTCTGATCACTTTTAAATTCTGTCATTTACTTTTTATGATTATTATTTTATCTGTGATCTAACTGCTAACAAGTTTTTAATTAGCAATATTCCGCTGCCTACTCTATTCACCCCCCTCTAGAGTATTCTGCTTTACGATTTCATTCCTACAATTGGTATCAGAACGGGTTATACAGGTAAAGCAAGGTAAAACAGCAGTTATATTCAATTTTATTTAGATCACAGCTTTACACATGGCAACTGTAAAATTCACAAGTGAAGGCCAAGCCACAAACAGACCTCTACTGTTTGATGACACAAACTACACTTATTGGAAAACACGTATGAGTTTCTTTCTGAAATCTCTTGATTTTGACTTATGGTCTGTGGTTATTGATGGCTATAAAAAGTCACCTCGTATAAATATTGATGGAGTTTTAACTGAAAAACCCCATGACAAATATACAGAAGAAGAAAAGAAAAAGGCCAGTCTTGACGCACGTGCTATTAACGCTTTATTTTGTGCTTTAGACAGAACTGAATTTAACAGGGTATCTATCTGCACAACTGCAAATGAAGTGTGGAAACTTCTTGAAGTCACACATGAGGGCACAACTCAAGTCAAAGAATCAAAGATCAGCAGACTTACTCTAGAGTATGAGGCGTTCAAGATGAAGCCCAACGAAACAGTTACTCAGATGTTCGAGAGATTCTTAGATATTGTAAATCCTTTGTCCTCCCTAGGCAAAGATTACAGTAACCATGAAAAGATTCGCAAACTCCTATGAGCACTTACAAAGAACTGGATTCCGAAGGCTACTGCAATCATTGAAGGGAACGACCTCACTACCATGACACTTGAAGTACTCATGGGTAAGATACTCACTCATGAACTAGAGCTACAAGACTTTGAAGAGCCTGCACCAAAGGAGAAGACGATCGCTTTCAAGGCTCAGCACAGAAGATCTGCAGAAGATGATTCAGACAACAGTGAATCTGATGCTGAAGATCAAGCACTCCTTGCAAGAAAATTCAAAAGATTCTTGAGATATGAGAAGAAGACAAAAGAGAACAATGGCGACAACAGCTAGTATCAAGATGACGCTGTCTGCTACGGCTGCAAGAAGAAAGGACACATGAAGAAGGACTGTCCTACAAACAAGAAGAGCAACAGATACGAGAAAGAAAACCTGAAGAGATCAACATCTCGGAAATATGCCAACACTAGCATATGGCATAAAAGTGAAGCCAGCGACTCAGAAGATGAACAATCAGAAGACGCTGCAAATGTATGCTTTATGGCATCCGATCAGGTACTCTCTGAACCTATAGTTGATACATATGATGACTTCACCTTTGAGCAATTAGGAGAAGCCTTCAGTGAACTGTTAAGTGATTACAGGAAACTGCGTAGCAAATATCAGACCTCTAAGAAGGTACTCAAAGAGTACAAAGGTGAAATAGGAAGCCTTACCGACCTACTAGCTGAGGTTAAAGATAATGTTAGTGAGTCTAGTGAGCTTTCTTCTATTAAGCTCTTATTATACGAGACTACCAAGTCATCCGAAGAAAAAGACAAGGTTATCGACCAACTGAATGAAGAACTTTCTAAAGAGAAAAAAAGTCTTCAAAGTGCACAAGTCAGAATGGAAGCACTCACTTCTGACTATACTAAGTTATATGACACTTCCAAAAGATTGGAAATTAGGTTAGAAAAACAGCCTGAGACTGCTGCTTCCTACCCTAACACGTGTCACTTACCGAAAAATCGGAACATTCCCAAACCTAACACTGTCAGATCTAACCCTATCAAACCTTTACCTAAAAAGGTTATGCCCAAACAGGATAATAGGTATGCTTTCTTCTATACTAGAAAACCTAAACCTACCAACCATGCACACCACTCAGCTTTCAACACTCAACATGCTAAATGTCATTATTGTGGCCTCATTGGTCATATATCTTCTGCATGTAGAATCAGAAAGTTAGTAGATTTAAATATTTATGCATGGATACCAAAAGCTAACCAGTCAGGACCCTACAAGAAATGGGTACCAAGAGTTTTATCTGTAAATTGTTTTGTAGGTGGGACGCCCTTCACATGCTAGGAGCAAATAGATCCTCGACAGCGGTTGCTCACGACACATGACCGGTGACGCTTCATTATTCGCAACACTGTCGAAGAGGAATAAAGAAGGATACGTCTCCTTCGGCAATAATTTAAAAGGGTATATAATCGGTATTGGTGATATTGGTAAAGCTCCCTATCCAGTGATTAAAGATGTTTGTCTTGTTACTGAGTTAAAACATAATCTGCTCAGCATAAGCCATTTAGCTGATCACGGTTATGGTATTAACTTCGTAAAAGACAAATGTACTATTATTGATAGTTCAACTGGTAGTACTATATTTGAAGGTATTAGAGAAGACAATATATATGTTTTCTATTTGTTGGAAGATACTAACATTTCAGGTAGATGTTTAATGGCTAAAAGCGATGAGAGTCATCTGTGGCATATGAGACTCGGTCATGCAAATATGGATACTATTTCCAGATTATCCACGAAGAAGCTAGTACGCGGTTTACCTGACATTACATTCAAGAAGGATTCGGTATGCAGTCAATGTGAAAAGAACAAAGCTACTCGATCCACTTTCAAGTCAGTAAATGCTGTATGTACTACTAGACCTCTACAATTGCTACATATGGACTTATTTGGTCCTAGCAGAGTTGCTAGCCTTGGAGGTAAGCTATATACTTTTGTAATTGTAGATAATTATTCTAGATACACGTGGGTATATTTTCTGACACGCAAAAATGATGCATTATCGGAATTTGTCACCTTTTGCAAGAAAGTAAAGAATGAAAAAGGTTACATGATCACTCGTATTAGAAGCGATCATGGAGGCGAATTCGAGAATACGGAGTTTGAGCAATTTTGTGACACATACGGTTTTGTGCACGAATTCTCCTACCCTAGGACTCCACAACAAAATAGAGTTATGGAACGTAAGAACAGAACTCTATCCGAAATGGCCAGAGTAATGTTAAACCAGTTTAGTCTACCCAAGTATTTCTGGGCTGAAGCTATCAATACAGCTTGTTTTGTTCTCAATAGAGTTCTAATTCGACCCAAATCGAAGAAGACTCCATTTGAGTTATGGTTTGATAGAATTCCATCAGTTTCATATTTTAGAATATTTGGTTGTAAATGCTTTATTCTTAATACAAAAGATAATTTGGGAAAGTTTGACGAAAAGGTCGATGAAGGTATATTTTTAGGTTATGCGGGCAAAAGTAAAGGATACAGAGTCTTCAACAAAAGAACCATGATTATCGAAGAGTCAATCAATGTCACCTTTGATGAACTAAATCAAACGACAATCGATGACAATGACGAAGAACTCAATGTACCCAACAAAGCACCAGCTGATCCTCCTAGAGAAGATCCAGGAACCAGCTACCTTCGGAGTCTGCCAAAAAGATTAAAGTTCACGGCTGATCATCCAAAGGACTTGGTAATTGGTGAGATTACCAAGGGTGTAAGTACTCGTTCCTCTAATAAAGATATAGCTTCTTGTGTTGCTTTTGTCTCGCAGTTTGAACCCAAAAATATTGATGAAGCATGTAGTGATAATTTTTGGATAGATGCTATGCAAGAGGAATTAAACCAATTCGAACGGAATCAAGTTTAGGAACTTGTTCCCAAGTCTATTGATCATCCGGTCATTGGCACCCGATGGGTATTCCGAAATAAACTGAACGAGAATGGTTTAGTGACTCGTAATAAGGCTCGACTCGTAGCTCAAGGATACAATCAAGAAGAAGGTATCGACTACGATGAGACTTATGCCCCAGTTGCGAGATTAGAATCCATTCGCATGTTATGTGCATTTGCATGTTTTCATAATTTTAAGTTATTTCAAATGGATGTCAAAAGCGTATTTTTAAATAGTTTTATAAAAGAAGAGATTTATGTAGCTCAACCACCCGGTTTTACTGATTTCAAATTTTCTGAATATGTTTTCAAGTTGAAGAAAGCTTTATATGGTTTGAAACAAGTCCCTCGTGCTTTGTACGATCGTCTAAGCTCTTTTCTACTCGATAATAGTTTTTCAAAGGGAAAGGTTGACACTACTTTGTTTATAAAGTCTTTGAATAATAATATTCTTTTGATTCAAGTTTATGTAGATGATATTATCTTTAGATCTACTGATGAATCTCTTTGTCAAGAATTCTCAAAGTGTATGCAGAATGAGTTTGAGATGAGCATGATGGGAGAGCTGAAATTCTTTCTCGGACTGCAAATCAAATAAACCAACAATGGGACGTTCATAAATCAAGCTAAGTATACAAAAGATCTACTGAAGAAGTTCGACATGGAAACAGCAAAACCCCTTAGCACTCCAATGGCGACTTCAACCAAGCTTGACATTGATGAACAAGGCAAAACTGTCGACATACGTAAGTATCAAGGTATGATCGGTAGCTTACTATATTTAACTGCTAGTCGACCAGACATTATGTTTAGTGTTTGCTTATGTGCACGTTTTCAAGCTAATCCTAAGGAATCACATTTGTGCGCAGTTAAGCGTATCTTTCGATACCTTAAAGGCACTTCTTCTGTCGGCTTATGGTATCCTAAAACCACGTCGTTTGACCTAACCGGTTATTCCGATGCTGATTTTGCCGGATGCAAGGTTGATAGAAAAAGAACTAGCGGTACTTGTCATTTCCTAGGAAAAGTTTTAGTCTCTTGGTTTAGTAAAAAGCAAAATTATGTTGCATTATCAACAACAGAGGCTGAGTATATCGCCGCAGGACGTTGTTGTGCACAAATTTTGTGGATGAAACAAACCTTAGAAGACTATGGATTGCATTTTACACATATACCCATTTTTTGTGATAATACTAGTTCTATTAATTTGACTAAGAATCCAGTATGTCATTCTCGTACTAAACATATCGAGATTCGACATAATTTTCTTAGAGATCATCAACAAAATGAAGATATAGACCTTGTATACATAGACACACAGAATCAATTAGCTGACATACTCACAAAACCTTTAGCGGAAGATCGTTTCAACTATTTACGTCAAGAATTAGGAATTTTAGATATCAATAATATTAATTAATTTTGTTTTATTAATTATTTATTCAATACTCAAAAACTGTTTTTCGAGACAAGCCCAAAAAGTGTCTGTCTGTCACAACGACTACGGTCGAAGTGAAGCGGTATTTAAGAGTTCCCCGGTGAACCTCCGTTAGCTGGGACAGTACTCCTACAGCTAATCTGAGACAGATGCTGAGTAAAGAATATTAATTTGTAAAATAATATTAATTATATTACTTTGAGATTTAAAATTACTAAACTTTGAATTAAGCATTTGAAACGAATTAATGAAAAAGAATGTGGCCTCTTTTTGAATTTTTCTTATATATATTTGTAGCCAGGCAACCCTAGGCGAATTCAGCCCGAGTTCGGCCCAAATTCGGCCCGAGTTCGGCTGGGTGTTTATATATACCAGCACCAACCCGAGGCCTCCTTCTTCTTCATTCTTCCTCCACATCCTCATAACAGCAGCAGCGCCCCTCCGAACCCTAGTTTCATCTCTATCATTGTTCTTCCAATCCTTGTGGAGTTTCTCGTCCAAACTTTGGATTCGTGCGGAGATCGTCATCCTCTTCGACATATCCAATTCTTGGAAGGTATCATCCCTTCTTTCTACCACTTTTCAATACTTAGGGTTTATAGAAATTTTTGGGAAAGAATGCCTAAGTTCAATCCCTTCAAGAGGAAGAAGACCAATGCCAGTGAAGAGGCATCGTCTTCAGATCCGCATACGGATTGCCTCTTTTCTCCGGTCCAATCAGACGATGGTGCGTCGGATGAGTTTTATTTTAAAACTTCCGATCAAGCTTTATTGTGGTACGCCGATTTTGTCATGCGTACTATTTGCACCCGATCGCCGATTAAGTGGACTGTCTTTCCGGATCACCGCCCTTACTTTGAGGCATTAGGGTTACAACACTTTGTCACCTTACAATTCCCCATTGCCACTAATGCCATTAGACTATTCTACTGTAATTTCGTGTTAGACACTTTTACAGCGAGGACACGTGTCGGAGGAATTGATATCGAATTCACTGATGACACGTTAGCGGAAATCCTTGGTATCCCAAACGAAGGTGCCCCGCTAGATGACATCACTGATTTTGATTTCTCCGATGGCACGACACTCGTTAGTTTCAACAATGAACTTTGTGCGCCCGCACGCGTTCTTCCTGGAAAGTTCAAGGCTAATAACTTGAACTTGTTTAACTACGAATTACATCGCATCATCTATTCCACCTTACTTCCAAAATCCACTTCTAAAGATGATGTTACTGCACTTGAGCTTTCTGCTCTTTATCATATTCTTAAGGGGATTCCTTTTTCTGCCCCTAAGACTATCATTCAGATGATAGGTAGATGTCGCGGGAGAGACCGCAACCTATCTTATGCGATGCTCATTCCTCGCATTTTTTAGAGATTTGATATTGATTTATCTACTTGTGCTGTCGACCCCGAGCCCAAGTTTCTCAAACTTTCTCGTCGCAGCATTGCATCTGTTCCTCCACCTACTCCACCTACTCCTCCTGCACCTACTCCTACAGATCCCACAGCACCTGTTCCTCCTCATTCTTACCCTATGACATTTGAGGGTATCCATCAGCACTTATCAGATCTGCAGTCTTTTTATGTTGAGACCTCTAGGGAACACAAGTTTCGTGATATGACTCGGTTCCAGGCGATTGCCAACTCCTTCGCCGATCTGAGGTTTGCGCAGACGGGTCATTCTGCTACCTCTCTGCCTCGAGACCCTTCTGTTTCTGGCTACCGCATTGACGACGAGGCGGTTCACTCTCTGTTCCAGCCAGAGAACGCATATGATTGGTATCGTACCGCTGGCGCCACTCCTCGCACTTCTGGCGCTGGAACTTCTAGAGCTGGTCCTTCTGGACATGCTGGAGCTGCAGCTGATGACATTGATAATGATGATGAGTTTTGAGATGTTAGATTATTGAGACTGTTACTTTTTGTCTTATGTTTACTTGGAAATGCTCCGACATTCCAAGATTATATCAGTACTCTTTTTTTAGTACTTTTTCTATTATGTGACTATTCATGGACATGGTTTTATGCCTCAGTTTTGGCATCTTAGTCTATTTCAGCACTTTATTTGTTTCAGTTTAATAGTAGCACTATCTATCTTTTGTTGCTTCATTCTTTATTAACTGCCTGTGACAAATACATGCATGTGTTGTTTCTACCATGACTGTCATGCTTATCTATGTTTATTGTGTTTTCTTCACTGTTTGTTACTTATGCATTGATTGCGGGGGAGCTTTCTCTTATACAATTATTTTGCTAAGTGACAACGGGGGAGAAATAAGGATTTAACATTTTTTTTGTGTGAATACAGATTATGAACAATTTTTGATTACTATTTTGAATTGATTCCAAGCTTAGATGTTATATCGGCAAGGTTTGTTAATTATCAAAATGGGGGAGATTGTTGGCCCATTGGTCATGGTCAAACCTAATTTTAATAATTGATCAAACTCTGTCTCGATATAATTACAAGTCAACTCAGATGTTTACCTACGACGTTTTGGACACTGCTCAACAATGGTTATCAACAATGTTCAAGACTGAAGCCGTTTGCCATTCAGAATGTACTTCCTGCTAAGCAATGTAATTTTTCATTTTATTGAGTCTAGGAATACATTGTACACCAAGTCGTACTGGTAAATAGGCTATCCGAAAACGTTTTTCAAAACCATCATATTCTTTTACAAATGACCTACGTTTTTGAAAAACATTATTTTTACAAACAGCTTCTGAAGGATCTTTCAAAAAGCCAAAATTTATTTTTTCCAAATGAACTGGCAGAACCCCAGGAGAACTCGGGCCGAGTTCGGCCAGAGTTCGGCCATGTGGAACGTTAGTGAACGTTGGGTTTTTGAACTTGGGCATCCTTTAGTTACGGGTTGTTACAAAGAGTTTTGTCCGAATTCTGCCAGAGTTCTGTCTTTGGAAAAACTATAAATAGAGAAGTTTTTTTTATCATTTCAACACACCAATTCACTTTCAATCTCTTCTCTTCCTAAGCTTACATTCTTCCAAAGAGTTCTAAAAGCTTTCATTTTCAAATCCCAAGCCAGTTACAATCCTCTAGTCGATTTGCCAGTGCGGTACGGTCTAGAAGTTTCAGAGTGATTGTAATCAGAGGCTTGATAGAAGATTCAACTCTTCACAATTGAAGTTGGTCGAGTTCTTCGTATCAAAGCTCGCGTCTGTAGAAGTTGCAAGGACTTCGTATGAAAACTTGCGGGATTTTCCAATAGTGGATTCAACTGGAAGCTAGAGTTCTTCCGACTGGACTAGTCCTCACAAGAGGGAAACCAGTATAAATCTCGGTGTTTGCGTTTGCCTTCTGATCACTTTTAAATTCTGTCATTTACTTTTTGTGATTATTATTTTATCTGTGATCTAACTGCTAACAAGGTTTTAATTAGCAATATTCCGATGCCTACTCTATTCACCCCCCCTCTAGAGTATTCTGTTTTACGATTTCGTTCCTACAGAAACTTGCTGTTACAGCAAGTATCAATTAGGACTGCCAGCACCCTAGCAGTCCTAATTGAATATAGGACTGCCAGAGGGGTGGCAGTCCTATTTGTAAGTTTCTGTAATTTAGCACGGAGAATGGTCATTCTTCTCGTGTAAATTGACACGAGAATGGTCATTCTCCTACGTTTTAACACTGGGAATGGCCATTCTCCGTGTAAATTAAGACGAAGAATGGTCATTCCTGTGCATTTTATGGTCAGTTGAAACTTTGGAGGGCCATAACTTTTGACTGGGAGGTCGAAACGAGGCCCGATTTATCGCAAAATGAGCGTATCTTCGAGGAGCCTGAGATTAACATCTTCTTCGTTAGACGACCTTCCGAAATTTTAGAATCACAAAAAAATGATGTTTGGACCTTCGTTTTAGCACTTTTGTCAAAATTTTAGAATCGCAAACAAATATTAATTCAATGACTTACAAATATGACTGCCACCCCCTGGCAGTCCTACATTAATTAGGACTGCCATGGTGCTGGCAGTCCTAATTGATACTTGCTGTAACAGCAAGTTTCAATTAGGACTGCCAGCACCCTGGCAGTCCTAATTCAATGTAGGACTGCCAGGGGGGTGGCAGTCCTGATACTGTGTCAGATAGCCATTCTCCGTGCTAAATTATACGGAGAATGGCCGAATGGCCATTCTCCGTGCTAAATTACATGGAGAATGGTCATTCTCCGTGCTAAAACACAGGAGAATGGTCATTTATATAACAACAAGTTTCAATTAGAACTGCCAGCACCCTGACAGTCCTCCTTTTGTGTAGGACTGCCAGGGGGGTGGCAGTCCTAATTGAAACTCTCTGTGATAGAGAGTTTGAAAACTCTCATCATAGAGTCTTACAAATAGGACTGACAGGGGGGTGGCAGTCCTGATACTGGATCAGATACTTTAACAAATTGGTATATTTTGCCACACATACTTGCACACATGTAAACACATATAACACATATATCACACATGTAAACACATATAACACAGATAGCACACATGTAGACACATATAACCCAGATAGCACACAGGTAGACACATATAACACAGATAGCACACAGGTAAACACATATAACATACTGAACTTCATATTTCACTGTATACAAAATTTACTCCATATAGATTAGTGGACTTCATATTTCAATGTATACAAAAGTGGTCCTCCATATACAAAATGTCAAACTGTAAATATATCCATACTTAGTCGATTTCGACGTCGTAGTAGTCAGCCATCACAGTTTGTCGTCCCGGGCGATTTCGGACCAATCTGGATATCACTAAAACTATGTTGTTTTTCCGTCCAACTTCTCGACACCAATGTACCGCACCCTCGCTTGATTCAAAACAAAGATCGATCCAGAATAAATGGGCTACATTGACTGCAATTGTAGCAGGTACCGCAAAATCGAAAGATCTCAAGTCCTACAATAGAATTTAAAAGTTAATACAATTAGACAACATCATAAAGCAAATAGGTTTCGTATATTAGGACTGCCAAAGAGGTGGCAGTCCTTCACATATGTAGGACTGTCAGGCCCCTGGCAGTCCTACATATGTGAAGGACTGCCACCTCTCTGGCAGTCCTAATCTATGATCGGGACTGCCAGAGAGGTGACAGTCCTCTGTGTCACAACCCGATTTTTTATTCGATGAAAAGTTAAAATTTAGTTACCAAGAGGGCTTCTGATGCATCAAAGTGTTCTTCGGACGTGGCAGGAAGAGAGTATACAATATTTGATGATCCCGGTTGTTCCATGTTCAATATTTTTCTACATTAAACACATAATTCAACTTTTTATATGTGAAATTCATGTTTAAAATATTAAACATATATTAATTCGATGACTTACCAATAAATGAGAGAAGTCAATGACCTAGAGTTGAGGGAAAAATTTGGGATAAAATTCAATGACCTAGAGTTGAGAGAAAAATTTAAAAAAAATGTAGGTTGGGGAAAAACTTGGGGTTAAATTCTTTAACCTAGAGTTGAGGGAGAGAAGAAAATAGTTGAGGGCGAAAAGAAAAGAGTAGAGGGAGAGAGAAAAAGAAAACAAAAGTTGGTATTTATACCTTTGCTTGGGCTAGCCCCAAGTAAAAAAAATTGATGGCAAACTTGTAATATTTTGAAACATTTTTGGGCTAGCCCCTAGCAAAACGGGTGGTGCCCTTAGAAAAAACCTTTAACAAATCATAAACATACTTCTCCTTTTTTTTTCTTTCAAAATCCGAAAGTGCATAGCGCTGACCCCTTCGAACCAAGTAGCTATGCTCCCGTGTGTGAACATAAGTGATCACATACCGAAGACATGGTAGGGGTGAGCATTTGGTTTGTTCGATTTCAATCGAACCGAAATAGTTAAAATCGAATAAACCGAAATTCTAAAAATTCAAAATTGAAATCGAACCGAAATTAGCCAAAACCGAAATCGATCCGAGTAATCAATTCAGTTTATTCAGTTTGTTCGTTTGGAATTATATTGTTTAGGATCGAGCCCAAAATTGTGATCGTAGTTAAATATATATTGAAAATGATAATTTTTATACATACATTTATTGTATTTCACAGTTACGTCCAAAGTTGGACTAGTTGTTAAATTATCAAAGTTGGCTTTCAAACACATACTTAGAATTATTGTTTTCAAAATATGTACATTTATAATCGCAAAATATATATAAAATTGCGAGTATTTACATAATTACATAAGTCTTATTCGGTTTTTAGTTTTCGTCCGAAATTAAAATCCAAAACCGAAACTGAAATCGAATAAGGAATCCCAGTATTTTCAAAACCGAACCAAAATTTTTTCGAACCGAACTCAATCTCTTATTATATTCGGTTAGGCTCATTTTTCGATCTAAAATCGAATAATGCTCATCGTTATAGCACCGTTAGTAGATGGTGTTCAAAATTTTATCTTGAGGCACAAATTTTTTTAAAAAAGGTAAATGTAGAACGGGTTGGACTTGTATGAGAATAGTAGGCAATGGTAAATTTAGCTCCCGTCCTAAAGATTGTGTGGTCAAAAATTGATATAAAAAATAATAATAATGTAAAATCTATAATCTAAAAGTGGGACCAGAGATGGAGCTTACTATTCTACAAAATGAGTTCCTATAATCTAATATCTAGAAATTGGGAGACCCAAGTGTCATGTGGATGGAGTGGAACCGAAAATCTAGAAACTGAAAATGGAAAGGAACTTACTATTCCAGCAAATGAACTTCAAATTTCAGAATCTAAAATTTGAGACCGGAGGTGAGGCGATACGCTTGTTGGGTGTTTGGCAAAGAAGTTTGGAATAGAGAAAGGTTATTTCTAAGGCACCACCATATTTGCTAGGGGGCAGCCCAAGCAGGTGGAGAAATTGCTAGGGGGCACCCAAAATTTACTTGGGGACAACCCAACCCTCCAAACCCTAATTTCTTCCCTCTTCTCTTTTCTCCTCCTCCTCCTTCCTCCGGCGGCGGCGCCACCACCACTACCAGCAGCCACCGCCACCGCCGCCTCCTTCATCCTTCTCCTCCCTTCTCCAAACCCTAATTCCCTCTCCCGCCATGGCTTACAGGACCCTGGAGATGATCTCCTACAGCCACCGCCACCGTCGCGTCGATCGCCGTCGATCCGAGGTCGGCGCAGAGGTCTCCTCCTTCCTCCATGTCGCCGTCCTCCTCCTCCTTCCTCCATGTCGCCATCCTCCTCCTCCTTACTTCGGCCTTCTCCTCCTCCTTCCTCCATGTCGCCATCGCCGGAGCTCCTCGACGCGGTCAAGGGGAAGCAGTCGCAGGCTCCTCGGTTCCTTAGCTACCAGGTCAGGATTGGGAATGATTTTCTTCCATCTCCGAGGAGGACTGCCACCTTGTTGGCAGTCCTAACGTATGTTAGGACTGCCAACTTGCTGGCAGTCCTAGGACTGCCAGCAAGTTGGCAGTCCTAACGCTGGCAGTCCTAGGACTGCCACCTTGTTGGCAGTCCTAACGCTGGCAGTCCTAGGACTGCCACCTTGTTGGCAGTCCTAACGTATGTTAGGACTGCCAACTTGCTGGCAGTCCTAGGACTGGCTTGGGCTGCCCCCAAGTAAAAAAATTGATGACAAACTTGTAATTTTTTTTGAACATTTTTGGACTGCCTCCAAGTAAAAAGTGTGGTGCCCTTAGAAAAAACCATAGAGAAATGGGTTTTAAAAAGTAGATGGTACAAACAAACGGATTCAGGGATTAAACACAAACCCGCATTTTAACACGATCCACTACTCTAACCCACCCGCCTCTCTTCCACAAGTTTATTTGCACATCACCCCCTCTTGATTTCAAAATTTTTGTTACTGTATTCTCCCAAAGTACCCCCGAAATTTTCCGAGCGAGAGGTGGTGGAGCAGAAAGTATGGGTTCGGCCGACTCGCAGATGGAAGACCTCTTCGAGCAGAAGAAGCCCATCAAGAACCCTCTCGTTCCGATTGGTAAAGGCGCCTCCTTTATTCCTCTTTGCTTCCTCGAATTTACTGCTGTTAATAATGTTTCATTTAGGGATTGTGTCCATGAACTCATCGATATGTTGTTAAATTTGCAATTGTGCGAATAACCCATGTGTTGGCATGCCTAGTTTGTACTGATTCAATTGCAAAGATGGGTTCTTGAAGTATATGTCTCACGGACACGGATACGACACTGCACGGTAAAGATACGGCGGCACGGACATGAATGTCGTGTCCAGTATGTGTAGGAAACACGGCCCACATTTTTGTAGGTGTCTGTGCTTCCTAGCTCGAAGTGCATCTGTAGAAGATTTGTAAGAATCCGTGAAAGCAAGTAATGTATTTTGTTTTTTGATGACCCTTTTGGTGTGTTTGTAATGTCTTTGTCAGTTGTATTCCTCCCCAAAATTTACGGCATTTTTATATTGTACTGAACTGCTCAATACATCATTCTTGCTAAGGTTTCTAGTAACTTAGTGGGCAACTAACGGATCGCAAATCCCACTTGACAATCTTTAGGCCACATGTTATGAAGCACGGGCACTTCAAAAATAATTGCCCTGTCCTTGTTGGGTCATGTTGGACACATATTGGACGCTACGTGTACACTCCAAAATACACTAGGAAATAGTTAGTGTGTCCGTGCAAAATAGGACACCAAAGAAGCTGAGGGTCCGTTTGGATAGGTTATCTGAAATTTTGTTCTAAAAACAGTTTTCAAAGAAAGAAGTTATAAAGTTGTTTTCTGTATATACATTTTCTGACATTGCGTTTGGTTACTTTCATATGAAAATAGTTTTAAGAAAATTTCAAAATTCTGTTTCGTAAATTTTTTTCAAAAAATAATTTTTAAGCCATCTCTGTGTCCTGTGTCACAGTATTCTGAGTCCTGTATCACAACTGAGTTCCCTCATCTGTGTCCTCAGTCCTGTGTCACAACTGAGTTCCCATCTCTGAGTTCACAAGAGTCCTGTGTTACAACTGAGTTCCCATCTCTGAGTTCACAAGAGGTCCGACATCTCGTTCCTCCTCCTCCTTCCGCAAACCTGTCCCGCCGCCTACGTCGAGGTCCGAGGTCGAATCCTCATCCACCTTCCTCAAGGACGTCGGCTAGGGTTTCGAGGAAGGCGAGGAGGGAGGGGAAGTGGATAGGGATCCGAAGGTTGGAGGTCGGCGGCGAGGCGGAGCAGGTGGAGCATGGGGGAGTTGAGGCGGAGGAGACTTGTCACTCCCCGACTCGCCAATTCGGTCGCCCTCGCCTTGACTCGAGATAAATCGATCAACAAAGTCGGGGCGTGATGCCGTACAAGTCTATATTGGACTTGTACAAGGCAAGAACGTGCACTTGATAATTTTTTTTAGACAACGAGTTGAAATTAAACAATGCAGAGAATTGAAGACGCAGAATAGGAAGAAATTTAGCTTTTCATTCATAAAACTTGTAAAATATGTGTAAGGTCATTTTTACAATTCATATACCGTTGCGGCTACATGTTTGAAACACAAAAGAAAAATTCTCGACAAGTTGCCATGAAATAATTCTTGTCGTTCCATACATTCATGCCCCTTTATACATTTGAACAAAAGGCCTTCGATCTGAATTGGACTTCAAAATACTTCAAAATAAGAGAGCTTCATGCCGCCTCACGTTCTCCAGCTTCAGTCTAGTCTTGAGCTCCCGCAGCACGCTCGACACCTAGGGAGTTGGGGATTAGCACACTTGCTAGTGGACGGGACGAACCCACTCGTCTAAACCGACACTGCTTATTAAGGATTTTAGCATACGAAGTGATCTTGCTATTTAGAACTATATGATTTGCAGTTCATATCGAAGGCAACATTTTAAGCAGTAAACAACATAACCAATTTTAACTTATCTTACCACGGTCGTGCTCCTTTCCTGCATAAAATAAATATAATACTTACCACCTGCACAAGATAATAGGTGAGCATGCAATCTATCTTATATGTGGTCATTGGTGATATCGACACCATGAAGGACGATTACGTAGCATTGCGATGTGCCCTACCAGTCCAGGTTGCAAGCCTAACTGGAGGTCTCGCAATATCTCGCGCCGAAGTACGATTCCATAATTTTTTTCTAGGTCGATCCGGTCCCAGTGTCCCGGGTACCGTTTCGAGGAAAGCTAACCCTGTGCACAAATCGTCCATGACCATGCAAATGCATAACAGTTCAATATGTATGAAATAGCATAGCAGACAGTATTAATCACAATAATCATTTCTTACTCGTGCGAGAGTGCTGTCTCAAAACCGTACGTTCTGATTTAGCGTCCCGTAGGCACCAAATTCTCGGAGGAACCATATGCCGCAATCAACGTTTTTATCATGAAATAATTCTATCTGTTTTCTAGAACCTTATCTTTTCTCTTTTTGGTGTGAAACTTATATTTTCGGAGTAAATTACTCTAAATTTATACAGTTATCCCAAGTTCTTGATCTTAGTGGCAAAGCATACATTCGGTTAGCATCATCGATTTGAACGTTGAACTTTAAAAATTTGTTGGCAGGAAGGAGTAGAAAAGAAGAGGTCGAATCATTCACCTAAAGAGATTGCGTCGAGAGTAGGAGATCGCTTTGCGACGGTCAAGCATCAGTTACACGAACTCCTGCAATGGCACGAGCATCATGTTAGAATCCCTTCTTCAATCATTCCTTCGAAATTCCCAAAGGTGCAATCAGAAATTGACGCGAAAGCACACTTATCAAACCCAAGCAACAAATCATTCAAAAAGCCAAGAAAACCAAGAAAATCAACAACAGACAAGTTGCGTCGCTCTCTTTAGAGTTCATTCGCCAAGACACGTCCGCTGCATCTAGGACTTATTCCAGCAGTACCCGATCCATTAGTTGGAACTATACTTATATCATTCGTCCAAATCGATTTTATTGATGCCATAGTTTTCGTATACCAAACTCGTCGCTGAGTCAGACTAGCCATCTATGTTTTCGAACATGTCTGATTTGCCACGAGCCTATTACATAGTGTTTCGCCCCAACGGAAGCGAGACACTACACAATATACCACTAAGAAAAAGTTTCGTCCCGAAACTTAAGAACAAGGGTCTGACCTTCGTCGACGAAAAGTAAAGGGTACTTCTCATTCATTTCCGCCTCTAGCTCCCACGTTGACTCCTCAACTGAATGGTTGTGCCAGAGCACGTGAACCAAGGACATCGATCGGCTTCGTAGGATCTTTTTTTTGCGGTCCAAAATTTGCGCGGGCTCCTCTGAGTATGATAGATCGGCGCGCAGCTCCAACTGATCGAGGCTAACCACATGACTTGGGTCATGCACGTACTTCCGGAGTTGGGAGACGTGGAAGACGTCGTGTACTTCAGCCAGGACAGGAGGTAGCGCAATCGAGTCAACTGTCGTCATTCTTTCGAGAATCTCGAATGAGCCTACGAATCTCGGGCTTAACTTGTCCTTAACTCCGAACCGCATAACACCCGCATCGGCGTCACCTTCAGAAACATATGGTCCCCGACCAGAAACTCTAATGGTTGCCGACGAGTATCTGCATAACTTTTCTATCGACTCTGAGCAATACGGAGCTTGTCTCGAATCATGCGGACCTTCTCAACGACTTGTTCGACTAGTTCTGGCCCGAGCACCTGTCGCTCCCTGACTTCGTCCTAACAGATCGGAGATCGGCACATCCTCCCGTAAAGCGCCTCGTAGGGAGCCATCTGGATGCTTGATTGATAACTGTTGTTGTACGCAAACTCCGCAAGCGGCAAATGCGTGTCCCAACTAGTCTTCAGATCAATTGCACATAGAAGCAACATCTCTTCTAGGATCTGATTCACCCTTTCTGTCTGGTCACCGGTTTGCGGGTGGTACGCGGAGCTAAAATTCAGCTTAGTGCCTATTGCCGCTTGCAGACTCATCCAGAAATGCGACAAGAATCGCCCATCTCTATCCGAAACGATTGTGGCAGGTACCCCGTGGAGTCGAACAATCTCATCGATATAAATCTGAGCTAACCGATCGACGCTCCAGGATACTTTGATAGCGATGAAATGAGCGAATTTGGTTAATCGATCAACAATGACCCAAATCGCATCATTCCCCCGTGGCATCTTCGGAAAGCCTACGATAAAATTCATAGAGATATCATTCCACTTCCATACCGGAATGTCGAGGTTCTGTAGCTCCCCGTCTGATTTTTGGTGCTCGACCTTCACCTATTGACAGGCCATGCACTGTGACACAAAAGTTGTCACATCTTTCTTCATGCCGTGCCACCAAAAAGTCATGTGCAAGTCCTTGTACATCTTGGTGCTTCTAGGATACAACGAGTACTTCGCATAGTAAGCCTTCGTCAGAATTTTTTTCCTAAGTTCGGCATGGTCTCGCACGCATATTCTTCCCTTCATCCGTGTCATTCCGCCCTCGTCCACCACAAAGTTGGTCGTCTTCCCTGTCGAAATCAGCTCGTGCATCTTCTTCAGGAATGGGTTGCCCTCCTGTGCGGTCTTTATCTTGTTGTGCAAGCTTGACTCAAGGTGCAATTGGGCCAATTGTGCTCCTCTATATCGAATTCGGAGTTCGATGCCCATTTCTGTCAAGTCTCGTTGTATGTCACGGTTGATAGCCAGGCACCCTGCGAACATTCTGCTCAGAGCATCCGCTACAATTTTTTCTTACCCGGCGTATACTCGATAGTCAGATCATAGTCTTTGATGAGTTCGAGCCAACGCCACTGCCGTAAGTTCAAGTCCCGTTGGGTAAAAATATATTTGAGGCTTTTGTGATCCGTATAGATGCTGCAAGCCATACCATAAAGATAGTGTCGCCATAGCTTCAATGCGAACACAATCGCTGCTAGCTCAAGATCATGCGTAGGGTAATTTTTCTAGTGTTGCTTCAATTGTCTCGAAGCAAACGAAATCACCTTATCCCTTTGCATGAGCACGCACCCTAAGCCAGTTCTCGATGAATCGCTGAATATCTGACCATCCGGATGTGCAAGGATCGGGGCTGAGACGAGCCGTTTCTTTAACTCCTGGAAGCTAGATTCACAGTCGTCGTTCCACTCGAATGCGACTCCCTTTTGGTGAGGCGAGTCAGAGGCGATGCAATCTTGGCAAAGTCTTTCACAAATCTTCGGTAGTAGCCTGCCAAGCCGAGAAAACTTCGGATGTCGCTTGCCGAGGTAGGCCATTTCCACTCAACTATCGCTTCAATTTTCTTTGGGTCCACTGTGACGCCTTCAGCTGAAATAATGTGCCCAAGGAACGTCACACTGCTCATCCAGAACTCGTATTTACTCAATTTGGCATAAAGTTGATGTTCACGCAGAGTCTGTAGCACCGTTTTTAAATGCTCCATATGCTCGTCCTTGCTTTTCGAATATATGAGAATGTCGTCGATGAATACGACGACAAATTTGTCTATGAACGGTCGGAATACCCGGTTCATCGGATCCATGAAAGCGGCAGGAGCGTTTGTCAAACCGAACGACATGACTAGGAATTCGTAGTGATCGTATTGAGTTCGGAAAGTGGACTTTGGCACGTCCTCGGACTTGATCTTCAATTGATAGTAGCCTGAGCGAAGATCAATCTTGGTAAATATCGTTGCCCTTGCAACTAGTCAAACAAATCGTCTATCCTCGGCAACGGGTACTTGTTTCGTATCGTGGCTTTGTTAAGTTCCCGATAGTCGATGCACAGCCGCATCGATCCATCCTTCTTCCTTACAAACAACATTAGAGCACCCCACGGGGAGACTCTAGGGCGAATATATCTGCGGTCTAGCAACTCTTGTAGCTGTGCTTTCAGTTCCTTCAGCTCCGCCGGCGTCATTCGATAGGGTGCTTTGGATATCGGTCGAGTGTCCGGAAAGGTGTCGATGCTGAATTCTATCTCTCGATCCGGCGGCATCCCTGGCAACTCGTTTGGGAACACAGCGGGAAATTCTGCCACAACTTCAGTCTGTGCTGTGCCTGCAATCTCCGTTCTCGTATCTCGAACTGATGCTAGGTACCCGCTGCAACCAGAATGCAACATGTGCCTTGCCGAAATCGCCGATATCACCATTGCCGTCTTCGACGCAGCTCCGCACGCATAAGAGAACTTGGTTTCGCCAGGAAGACGGAATACGACTCTCTTCTCCGCGCACTCGATGGTTGCGTGGCATGCACCCAACAAATCCATACAGAGAATGATATAGTACTCTTTGATGTCAAGGACAATAACTTCCAAGAATAGATTCCTCCCACCAATGCAGATGTAACCATTCCTACAAATTTTAGTGGCAGACATATCGATTTCCGATGGAGTGCTAACGCTAAGATTCATATCTAATAATTGCATGGGTAATTTATTTTCTTCTACAAAGTCGGCAGATATGAAACTATGCGTAGCACCTGAATCGAACAATACTCTAGCAGGCATATTTTTATAGAGTAATATACCTGTCACAACAGTGTTGGACGCGAACGCTTCATCCCGAGTCAGTGCATTGACTCGGCCTTGCGCTCCTTGGCAATTTTGTGGGTTCACGGGCACTGCATTTGCGCCATGGGCGGGAGGTGCCCTATTTTGATTATATACATTTCTTGGTGGATTTTGGTTCGCCCTCCCCATTCGACAATCTGCCGCCTTGTGGCCTAGCTGGCTACACTTGAAACATCCCCCTTGGCAATAGATTGCCAGATGTCCCATCTTGCTGCACCGATGGCATCGTACTTTGGGATGAGGCCCCGGTACTTGAACATATTCTGGCGCTTTGGCACACCAGATCCACCCGCGTCGTGAGGACGCTTGTTGAAGTTTGTTACGGACGCCTGATTATGCCCTCTGCGACGCTCGACCAAAGATCCGCTCGCTATCAAGGGCAGCATTGTAGGACTCTCTGTAGGTTTGACATTTTTGATTCATGACGTCCCTACGAATATCGTCGTTCAGACCTTGTTGAAAGCACTCGCACCACGCTTCCTTGTTTGGCAAGAAGGCCCCGACAAACTTCGCAAGTTTTGCGAACTTCGCATTGTACTCATTGACTGGCATATTTCCTTGTTTCAAGGACATGAATTCGTCTTCTTTCTACCGACGAATGGCACGGGAATATATTGCTCGAGGAAGGCCTACTTGAACGTCTCCCACGAGATCTTGGTGCTGTGGTCGGCTTCGTGGAGTTCCTGTTTCTTCGCTTCCCACCAGTCGTGAGCCCTCAAGTGTAGCTGCAAAGCCGCACACCCCACTTTCTTGGACCCCTTAATGTTGAGAAGGTTGAACAGGCCCTCGATTTTCACTAGTTATCCCACGATCTCGTCTGGTTCTGCTCGGCCATTAAACTCGGACGGGTTCATTTTCTTGAATTCGGTTGCCTTGAACAGAGAAGAGGAAGACATATGCTTCATCGTTACTGGTTACACTTCTTCTGATGCGGCAGTCGTCGAATTCTGTTGGGTCGCTATGGTGCTCACGATCCGGGTCAGTGCCTCCATCTGTTTCTTTGGGCACTGATTTGGGCCTGGATCTGCGCCTGCAGCTGTTGTTGCTGCATCTTCGCCTGGCGCTGTTGGACTTCCATGAGGCACAATAATCGCTCCATTGTGGATTCGCTAGGTGCCGCATCCTCGGTACTATCCGTGCTAATCAACGTGGCATTGACAGTAGGGACACCCGAATTCTTTATCATTCCTACAAAATTGAACAAATCCGTTAGTATTCTCAAAAATATCTACGGACTTATCTGAATGGAACGATTATTTCATACCGCATATGTCGAAAAGCATAATTTGAAAAATCGCAACAACATCCAAAAAAAATGTTTTTGAATGTCCGAGGTATAAACCGTGCTCTGATACCAACTTGTTACGTCCCGACTCGCCAAATCGGTCGCCCTCGCCTTGACTCGAGATAAATCGATCAACAAATCCGGGGCGTGATGCCGTACAAGTCTATATTGGACTTGTACAAGGCAAGAACGTGCACTTGATAATTCTTTTTAGACAACAAGTTGAAATTAAACAGTACAGAGAATTGAAGACGCAGAGTAGGAAGAAATTTAGCTTTTCATTCATAAAACTTGCAAAGTATGTGCAAGATCATTTTTACAATTCATATGCCGTTGCGGCTACATCTTTGAAACACAAAAGAAAAACTCTCGACAAGCTGCCATGAATAATCCTTGTCGTTCCATACATTCATGTCTCTTTATACATTTGAACAAAAGGCCTTCGATCTGAATTGGGCTTCAAAATACTTCAAAATAGGAGAGCTTCGTGCCGCCTCCCGTTCTTCAGCTTCAGTCTAGTCTTGAGTTCCCGCAGCACGCTCGGCACCTGGGGAGTTGGGGGTTAGCACACTTGCTAGTGGACGGGACGAACCCACTCGCCTAAACCGATACTGCTTATTAAGGATTTTAGTATACGAAGTGATCTTGCTATTTAGAACTATATGATTTGCAGTTCATATCGAAGGCAATATTTTAAGCAGTAAACAATATAACCAATTTCACTTATCTTACCACGACGTGCTCCTTTCTTGCATAAAATAGATATACTACTTACCACCTGCACAAGACAATATGTGAGCATGCAGTCTATCTTATATGTAGTCATTGGTGATATCGACACCATGAAGGACGATTACGTAGCATTGCGACGCGCCCTACCAGTCCAGGTTGCGAGCCTAACTGGAGGTCTCGCAATGCCTCGCGCCGAAGCATAATTCCATAATTTCCTCCTAGGCTGATCCGGTCCCAGCGTCCCGAATACCGTTTCGAGGAAAGCTAACCCTGTGCACAAGTCGTCCATGACCATGCAAATGCATGACAGTTCAATATGTATGAGATAGATAGCATAGCGCGGACAGTATTAATCAACATAATCATTTCTTACTCGTGCGAGAGTGCTTTGCCTCAAAGCCGTACGTTCTGATTTAGCATCCCGTAGGCACCAAATTCTCCGAGGAACTATATGCCGCAACCAACGTTTCATTTCGTTTTCATTTTTGCAGATCATGAAATAATTCTATCTTTTTTCTAGAACCTTATCTTTTCTCTTTTTGGTGTGAAACTTATATTTTCGGAGTAAATTACTCTAAATTTATACAGTTATCCTAAGTTCTTGATCTTAGTGGCAAAGCATACATTCGGTTAATATCATCGATTTGAACGTTGAACTTTTGGAATTTGTTGGCGGGAAGGAGTAGAAAAGAAGGGGCCGAACCACCCACCTAAAGAGATTGCACCGAGAGTAGGAGATCGCTTTGCGACGGTCAAGCGTCAGTTACACGAACTCCCGCAATGACACGAGCATCATGTTAGAATCCCTTCTTCAATCATTCCTTCGAAATTTCCAAAAGCGCATTCAGAAATCGACGCGAAAGCACACTTATCAAACCCAAGCAACAAATCATTCAGAAAGCCAAGAAAATCAAGAAAACCAACAACAGACCAGTTGCGTCGCTCTCTTTAGAGTTCATTCGCCAAGACACAGTCCGCTGCATCTAGGACTTATTCCAGCAGTAGCCGATCCATTAGTTGGAACGGTACTCATATTATTCGTCCAAATCGATTTTATTGATGCCATGGTTTTCGTATACCAAACTCGTCGCTGAGTTAGACTAGCCATCTATGTTCCCGACCATGTCTGACTTGCCACGAGTCTATTACATAGTGCTTCGTCCCAACGGAAGCGAGGCACTACAAGACTTATCCGCCGTCGGCCTCCCCCCACTGCACTGAGATCGAGAAGGCCAGGCGGAGCTATGGCAGGAGTACGACGTTTGTGAAAAGTGAAAGCGGGATCTCGAGTTCCTCGAGCAGGACGCAGCTGCCGGAGTGGCCCTCGCAGTCGGAGTTGCGCCGCCGCCTCAGAGAAGGAGAGGCGGAAGAGGAAAATGAAGTAGGAGAGACAAGAAGAAGGTGGTGAGAGAGAGAGAGAGCAAGAGAGATTATAGAGAGAACTGTCATAGAAGGAGAGGGAGAGGAGAAGGAAAAGGAAAAGGAAAAGAAAAGGGAGATTTTTTTTGGAAAGTGCACTGGACCCTTTTTTTTTGTTTTTTGGAAAGCACATTGGAGAGAAAAAAATCATCTCCCAAAACAGCTTTTAGCTGCTCTCCCAGAATGATGTTATAACATCTATTTTCAAAAAAAAAAAAAAAATGGAAATCACATTCTGAGTGAATGACAGCCAAATGCACAGCTGGGCTTGTTTTTTAGTTTAAAATCAGAATGTTGATTTTAAAACACCAACCAAATAGGGCCTAAATTGACTAGAAAGTCAGTCCTTCAACAAATTGGCATTTTCACTAAGGATGCTCTTACTACATTCAACCCATGATTTCTGTGGCTCTAGATAATCGATTTTGTGAAGTCTAGAGGAGATGGATAAGCCAATTGGAGAGCCATTGATTGAAAATTAGGAGGACAAAATTTTGGTGGTTCATGCCATGTCATGAGATCAATGTAATATGTGGTATAAATGTTTGGCTACTTTGCAACTAAATACCTTGAACTTTCACGTTTTTGCAAGTTGCAAATAAATACCGTAAAGTTTTTTATTAGCAATTAAATACCATGAACTATTGGACCATTAGCAACTTGCTACCTCATGTTTGTTTTTATAGTAAAATGATGAACTTGCCCATATGACAAATAAAACGAAATAAATATAATATAATATACTACAACAAATAAAAAATAAATGAGAAAAAAACACTAACTCTAGCCCCGTTGCTGTCCACCTACTCCCATTCCATTTCCCATTTTTTCTTGTTTTTCTTTTTCTCTCTTTTTGCATTTTTCTATAAACAAGGGAATACTCTATTTTCAGGGGTAAAATGGTCTCAAGAAAGACATTCGTCATTAGTTTGACGGTAAGATGATGGTCAAACTAATGGGAGGTAGCAAGTTGCTAACAACCCGATGGTTCAAGCTATATAGTTGCTAGCAAAAAAGGTTCATGGTATTTTGTTGCAAAAAAGGGGAAAGTTCAGTGTATTTATTTGCAAGTTAGCCTAAATGGTGGATGCTTTCAGGTTATTAAACAGTTCTGTCTACAAGCCCTTGACCAACTTATAATAACCTATCAGAGTCAGTGAACTGAGTACTCAGAACTTGAGACTTAATAGTGTTACAACCAAAATGCCATGGCTGGGTTGGAGAATTAAAACGCCACATCTGACTAGCTCTAACAAGGGGTCATGATAAATTTCAGATAGAGATCTACGAGATTTGCACAATTCTTAACATCCTCATTCTTGAAGGCTTGAAGCCCACCTATTAGATCAAAAACCACAGAGGATGTGATCTTACAAATATTTTAGAGAGAGCTTTTATAACAGCTAGATTATGCCAGATCCAATAGATAGAGTACCCTCAAACTTGGCTAGATCTATACATCATTCCTCCTGTCCGTTGAGTAGGTAACTAAGGTCCAGCTGAGATATAGTAAGAAATGTTCTCAAGGAGCTCGTTATAGTGCATTTGGAGATTAACCTAAGCCACTGATAATGGTCATATTGCAACTCAAAAAAGATGGATACTTAATCATGAGAATATATTTACTATTTAGTCTTTTCACTCTACGGGTTGGCTGTTTTATTCTTGACACTACAATGTTGTGTTTGTACGAAATAAACTTTATCATGGAGAGAAGCTCAGCTACTATTTCATGTTGTTTCGGATTGATCATTGACCCTTTGAACAAGATCATGGTATTGAAGATACATTCCTTCACGTTGCAAAACCTGTAAATAACTCATCAGTAATCCTGAGTAGACTTTTCATGAGTTGAATGAAAAATCTTAAGATTGTACTATGTACAAATCTGGACATGCTTCACCTCCTGCTTATGATCGTAAGTAATCCTTGTCAATTACATTAAAGACATCAACTGCAGAAGAAGACATGAACATCAAAATGACCGATAGGCGATAACTCTAGTAGAAACCCCCTGTGTATCTTCAAACTCCAAATCTTGTCTCTTTATGCAAACTCTAGTTAAAATATTACCATGTTGATTATATTAAGTACCTTTAGCATATCACTTATGTCATAGTTGATTACTATGTTTAGAAGAAGTTGCAACAATATTCATGACCTTAGCAACTAAAATTTTAAACAAAGGCATTTTGGTTGTTTTTTTGTAGTGACAACAATACCGATTTAACTAATAGGAAAAATAATACCTGTACTATTCAGATATGTTCCTCTTATACTTTAAAATTTTAAGTTTATAATCCGTGTACTATATTAAATTATTAATTGCTCCGTCATAACCTTATTGCAAAACTTACCATAGTTGACACATGTTTAGGAAAGAAATGTTCTACTTGCTATCTTGATGATACAAAAGTAGTATCATAAACATGTGAAATACCCAATAAACATTAGATTTGCATCCTTATTGAGAAAAAAAAGGTAGAATGATGTGCACTTGTTCTTGAGTAGAGATATCCTGGCTCCGTATATGTTTAATTTGATTATGAATAAAAAAAAACTATAACTCCGGTCTCAAGAATATTTTTCTTCTCAATCTAAAGGAGTAGTATTTTTATTATATGATAGAACAATGACTGCACAAAATTTCATAAACGTCCTTTTTTGCAACTTTCTATTCAGAATAGTTTTGGAAGCTGGTTTTTGTCTAAAAGGTCAATAATAATCTAACATCAATGGAAGTATTCACTTGATGCATCATCAATAGGTCGCTTGCAAAAATACTGTTTGAATAGTTTGTTACTTTGGGCTTGGTTAGGAGCACATCAAATGCTTTTTATGTGAGAACCGAATGTTCCTGGTCATTCCCAATTTGAAAAGCCTTTAGAAACTAGGGTATCTCCTATTCTGTGCACATGGTCATCTGGTTTGAGAAGATAATGATATAAACATCGCACTTCTTTTTATTTTCCTCTACTGCATTCTAACTAGCAAGGATATCTCACATTTAACTGAACTGGTGTAATTTGCGCCATTAATCTTCTATGGAAAGTATGTCCTCAAAGCTGATATTGTCCCTTTCCGGATAATACTCCATGATTGTTCTTGACCTCTAAGGTCATTTCAGTATTTTTGTGCCTTAGGATCTATCAACATTTTTCTCAATCATCTTCTCTATGAGCTTGATTTAGCTAGATTCTTGGTCACTCTGAAGTCTGAACATCACCTCGATCGAGATGGATGTGCTGAAAACTCTGCTTTTGAGGATTCTAAAAATATTTAAATAACCATTTCAATGTTAATGTGTCATGAAATATTAAGATCAATATATTTTTCAACTTGTATAGTCCTACCATATACTGTGTTGCACGGGTACACATATGATGCGGCATGTTATGGACAATGTGACATGGCCAAAGTAGCGTCTGACATGTATCTGATACACACAATGCCATACATCACCAATTTTGGGTTACCGAGCTTCTTAGAACATGTGTAATTTAATATCACATTCATGTTCATAACCTTTGCTAGTTCTAAGATATAATGAAAGAGCTGAATTTACCGGTTCGTATTGCTAGTTTGATACTTTAATTCTTCAATTACTTTGATTATGGTCAAATACTATGAATATGAAAAGTATAGTTTTATTTAGACAAAACAATGTTGAAGGACTTTATTTTTTTGTTAAAGTCTAGTTATCATAATTGTAGTTGAGTATAGAACTAATCAGATAATTATCTAGTTGGCGGGGCCTGGGGCACCAGTTGACATCATAACGCTTCGTACAATTATACATATATTAAGAAAAATACATTCTTATTCATGTTGTAAAGATGACAAACAAAAAGGGAAAACCTTACAAGATACTCTAAGGTACTTGCTATTTCCAGAAAAGAGTGGACACGAACTTTCACAAATTTCTTCTTGATTACTACTTTCTTTTCCTTTGTAAGTCAATCTAGAATAAAGGAAGCTTACAACAATTACCATGCTCCACCTTGCCCCTACCTCCTTGCCATGTTTACCATCGTGCATAATGCGATCGCCCTGACTAAACCTTTTTCAAATGGGAGTGGACTAGACTTACTAATTAGGTATTATTATATATAACTTCAACGTCTAAAACCTTGATCACATCAAATCATCTCACCGGACTTGTTTTATGGTTTTGCCTCAAATGTCACTCAGCTTTCGAGTTATTTATCTCAGCAATGTTATCTCTATAACTTGATTGTCGTTGATACAAAAACCATCATCCTTTTCGGATGGTTCGTGACCTTTAAACTTTAAACAAATATGGGCTATTTCCTTTTGGTGTTAATTGGATCAAATTGTAAACATAGAAATTCTTTAATCCAACTGATTCTTCAAGGAGCTATAGTGTATCCCGAGTCTCCGATCTTTGGAAAGTTCTCTCTTTTGGATCTCTTCTGGTAGCTAGATAAATTTGGTTTTCCAGACATATCTCCCTCAGAGAACCATTAGGACACAATTCAAGGCAGGATATTCTTGTCCTTTTTATATTTTGGGAAATCTCTGATAGATTGTAGAAATTATCACATGGATGCTGCTGTTTTTTGATGTATGCGATGTTGTTAGTCATAATTGCTTTTTTGTATATTAATGCATCGTATGCTTAGTGCTTTATGATTAAAGGTGTTGGACATTCCATGTATTTTATGCATGGAGAAGAGAGAAGCTCATGTTATTGAATTGAGAAAGTTTTAAGCGGTTGACATTTATTATGTGATATTCTAAAATATAAGCAATGAATTGCATTATGTTGTAGTCAATCTTTTGAATATGCTTCTACCAGTATTGAGTGACTAACACATGAATATGGATGCATAAATACAATGCTGACATGGGTTTTTGTGGGGGGGGGGCAGCAAATTTGAAACACAGGACATGTTATATGCCATAAGATAAGATATCAATATAAGTTCATACATTTGTAGAGAAACTATTAGAATTATACTAATACTCAACTCATAGGTTAAGAATTATAAGTTTCAGTTACATAAATTAGTAATCATTCTAATATCTTGTTCCTAGAAAAATAATACAAATGTAATTCATATCATACAAACATCTTTTCATCCTCTCACTAACCTCATTTTGTTGTTGTTCTCTTTTAAATAACTCAACATAAATTCTAGGAGTATCTGATAGTCTCTGGTATGTTAAACAATTTTTTTTAAAAGTAATAAATAGGTACTAGTATGTGTCAACATTACTCCCAAGTACCAGAGTAATCAGGTGGGCAAGTGATCGATACAAATCTTACGCGTGCAGGACACCTTAATTGAAGTGTCTGTGCTACATAGAGGACAAATAACAGCTTGAAAGATCCCTTATTGTGCATGGTGCTTCATTGTTATGACAATGAATACCTTAAGGGGGCGTTTGGTACGCGGTATTTTTTTTTTATTCCCGGGAAAATTTAAGATGGGAATCTATTACCACGTTTGTTTGGCTTATAAAAAATTATTTCCGGGAATTATAAATACCCGGATAAATAGTTTACCCACAAAACATGAGAATTCTATCCCTGAGAATAGGTGGGTATTTTTTTTTTGCCCGGGCAAAAAAAATTGTCTAAATTTTTTCTTCTTTTTTGATCAATTTTGATTAGTTTTGAACATTTTTTCTTTTTTTGTCGTTTTTATCGCTTTTTTGTCATTTTTTGTCGTTTTTACCAATTTTTTTTCGTTTTAAGCGATTTTTTTTGTCATTTTTATCCATTTTTGTCTTTTTTGTCACTTTTTGATTATTTTTTGTCGTTTTTATCGTTTTTTTTTGTCATTTTTTGTCGTTTTTACCAATTTTTTGTCGTTTTTAAGCGATTTTTTTTGTCGTTTTTACTCATTTTTTTTTATCTTTTTGTCACTTTTTGATTATTTTTTGTCGTTTTTATTGTTTTTTTGTCATTTTTTGTCGTTTTTACCAACTTTTTGTCGTTTTAAGCAATTTTTTATCGTTTTTGTAGTTTTTTTGTTGTTTTTACCGATTTTTAGTCGTTTTTTGTCGTTTTTGTTGCTTTTGTTCATTTTTACTGATTTTATGTCGTTTTTTTTTTTGTCATTTTTGTCGCTTTTTTTTGTCGTTTTTACCGATTTTTTTTGTCGTTTTAACCGATTTTTTTGTTGTTTTTTTAACTCATTTTTTGTCGTTTTTTAACCGATTTTTTGTCGTTTTTAACCGAATTTTTGTTGTTTTTTGTCGTTTTTGCCGCATTTTGGTTTTTTTTGTCGTTTTTTACCGATTTTATGTCGTTTTTGTCATGTTTTGGTTATTTTTTTCGTTTTTACCTTTTTTGTTATTTTTTGTCGTTTATACATTTTTGGTCATTTTTGTCGTTTTAACCGATTTTTTGTCGTTTTTCATCGTTTTTGTCGTTTTTTGTTATTTTTGTCGTTTTACCGATTTTTTTGTCGTTTTTACCATTTTTTTTCGTTTTTACCGATTTTTTTGTCGTTTTTACCGGTTTTTTTTGTATATTTGTTCATTTTTTTCGTTATTATTATTTTTAATTTTTTTTTCCCGGGAATATTATATTGTCACCAAACATGGGAATATAATTTTTCAGAAAATTTAATTCTTTGGAATTTGATTCTCGGGAATATAGAATTCCCGGCTATATATAGTATTCCGCGTACCAAACGCCCCCTAAGTTCTTAGATTTTGCAATGTTAAACTCATGATCTCACGAACCAAACAATCCAAATAGGTACTAGTATGTGTCAACATTACTCCCAAGTACCAGAGTAATCAGGCGGGCAAGTGATCGATACAAATCTTACGTGTGCAGGACACCTTAATTGAAGTGTCTGTGCTACATAGAGGACAAATAACAGCTTGAAAGATCCCTTATTGTGCACGGTGCTTCATTGTTATGACAATGAATACCTTAAGTTCTTAGATTTTGCAATGTTAACTCATGATCTCACGAACCAAACAATCCAAATACTTTGCATCTTCAGTCACGACTTATCTAGTTGATCAATAATTTTCTTTTCTCATGAAGTGTCATTTTGCTATTTCACGTGATCATTACCCGAGCACATACACACTTGCATCATATCTATATTCTATAGCTATCACTGATACAAAATTTATATCCCACAATCAACCTACAATTACCTCAATGTTTGGTATTGTAATTTGTGTTCTATAAATATCTTTATCCATATCGGTATAACCTTTCCATATGCATCACAATATACAACATATATGGCATACTTATTAGAAGACGACCACTTATCATTAAGAGCCTTAGACTATGCATCAGAGTTCAAAGCTTATGTAGTACCATTTTTACTGCTTCAAAGGACCAAACCACAATACTCCGAAGATCTAAGCAATTCTCGTTTGTCTAGAAATCTAGTGTTTTTCCCATAAATTGGTGAGCAAATCATGACTCCCAGCTCTACAAGATTCATGGCCCTTTTAATCTTTTTATACCTTTTATTAACATGTAAGATTTAGAAAGTGTTCAATTATAGTCATAAATAACATATGATGAGATAGACACCGGGGCATTATAATATTTTTCTGTCCAATAAAAGCTAATGATGTCGTACATAATTTTGGTTTAATTTAAATCCATTAGCTAAAAAAAGAGAAAAAAAGTCAGTTCAATGAGCTCAAATTTAGATAAATTCCATGTTGACAGTAAATTGATATACATGGTCTTCCAGATATATATGACCTGATCACTATAGAATTGGTGTCATGTCCGTGTCGCATCATGTGGTACTATATTGTTCACAACAGAGACTTCAAATTTTGAGAACATGCCAGAACTGGCCTTGTGTCTGTAAGACATAGTATTTTACCATCTATCCATAACAAAAAACTTAATAGTGTTAGTGTTGTGAGGGATTCTAGAGGTGGCTCATACAAATTCTAAAGGTGGCCCACCATCACACTAAAGTATGATGTGATACATAGCTTTGCAGAGCACTCGGCTCCACCCACTACTAGACAATTTCACTGGCTATACGAGATTGGTATAATCAGAACCATGAGCAGTACCCTCCATGACTGTCTCCCTTGGTGTAAAAAGTCTCTCATTGGACCTCTCTAATATGGAAGAGGTAATTGTTTGTCATAATCGCTCCTACCGGGATTCGAAGACCGTCCTCTCGGGGTCTTATGTTCACTCTAGCCACTTGAGCTATATATAATATATATATATATATATTATATATATATATATATATATATTGATTGAGTCCCCGTGGCCGTAGCCGTTGGGAACGGTGGAGCACCCCGACGCAGTGGCGCGGGTTCGAGCCCCTTGGAGGCATGCCCCAAGCACCATTAAGAAGTGGACACTCTCAAAAAAAAAAAAAAAAATATATATATATATAATATATATATATATATAGATATATTATATATATATATATATATATATTGATTGATAAACCTCCTCCTTTTATTATCAAGGCTCAAAATGCCGAAGCCTGATACGTATACAAGGCAGAAAAGAAATCCTATACAAGTATACGCAAAAAGAAGAAGATAGGGAGAAGGGCGGGGGTCCTCCAAAGTAGGAGGGGCTTGCGTTCCAATGATTGCGGGCTGGGGGAGCAGAGGGTGATCCGTTGCGGCATTGCCGATAGATTTCCTGAATGAGCGGGCGTCTGAGTATTGGGACCCTCGTATCTTGCCTGTTGCGATTCTTCCACATCACCACGTGGTGGAGCTAATATATATATATATATATATATATTAATATATATATATATATATA
>JANAVB010042820.1:2255978-2391132 GCA_029216955.1 Iris pallida
TGGAAGGTTGGCAAGCCTCGGGATTGTCTTTTGGCGGTCGCATTGAGCTAGTTCGGTCAGTGATTACAGAGCTGTTGCTCATTTCTGGCTACAATCTATCCTCCTTCCTATCGCTAGTGTTAGGAAGTGGATCGGATATGTGCAGATTTCATTTGGAGAGGGGGTATGCATGCGATTCTCTTGGGAGCAGCTCTGTCGTCCCAGGAAGGAGGGAGGAGTGGGGATTAGGCCTATGCTGGAGATCGGGAGGCCTCCGCGCTTAAGCTGGCATTGAATTCTTAAATGGGGGGTCTTCTGGGCGCCTAGATGCATAGCAGATATGTGAAGCAGGACAATTTTGGACGTGTATTCTGAAACAATCTGTCACGTTCAAGACTGTCCTGAGACACAGGAGGATTCTCAAGTCTGCTATCAGGAAGGTCATGAAGGATGGGTCTGGAACGGACCTCTGGCGAGATCCCTGGATAGATCGTTGCTCGTTATTGGACATCAGGGGGGCTCAGACTCACCAGGAGGACGGCGGGGCCTGACGTGTAGTGGATTATTCGCGATGGGGAGTGGAGGCCGGAGTCCTATCGTTTTACCATGGAGCTGGGAGAGATCATTAGCATATGCTATTGATCCGGATCTGCCTGCAGCGGTGGATTTGGGAGCCGACTGGTGCGTCCACGAGTACTGGGGAGTTCCAATTCAGGAGTTGCTACAATCTCATCAGGCGCACTTTTCCTCCAGAGTCCTGACTACGTTTCGTATAGTGCAAGGGTCTGGCAAGGAAGATGCAGCTCTGTCTATACAAGCCTATTGGGTCGCCTTCTTACTCGAGATCGGTTGAGTTCTTTTGGAGTGCCGGTCCCGGATCCCAAGTGTGTGTTGTCGGGGTGGAGCTAGAGATCAGAATCAGCCACATCTTTTGAGTGTGACTGGCTTGGCAGATCTGGAAGGAGCAAAGTCGGAAATTAGGAGGTTGTGACTCCGGAAAGAGTACTGGGGCCACATTACGGTGATCCGAGATAGTAGAGGCCGAGGGGAGGACTGGTTCGGACCGCCAGGGTTCGTCTGGGCTCGGTTTGGCATGTCTGGCGGGAACGAAATCGTCGGATATTCGAGGGACTGGTTACCTGATGGGCATGCTTCATAACATCGAATTTGATGTAAATGTTATGAGGTCTTGATGAGTGAGTCCCCACTTTGATTGTATGTTGTACGATTACTGTGTTACTTTGGAATAAAATTACCCTTTTTCCAAATATATAATATAGATATATATATATATATATATATATATTATATATATAATATATATATATATATATATAGAGAGAGAGAGAGAGAGAGAGAGAGGGAGGTGGGATGGCACATCTCAAATGAGGGTAGTGGTGACGTGGCATCATCCCAGCCCTCCATCTCATATTTTGAGAAAAGTATGTCAGCCGTTAGATGGGTTTAGAGGGGGGGGATCAAAAAATTTCAGAAGCATAGAGGGAGAGAGGCGAGCAAAAAAACGAGGTGCTGTCTTTTCCTCCTCTTCCTTCCTTTCTCTTATTCATTTTTTCTTCAAAAAATCGAAAGGGAGAGAGAGGGAGAGAGAGAGAGAGAGAGAGAGAGAGAGAGGAGAGAGAGAGGTGCTGCGGTTGATCTTCAAATCCTTCTTCTTCCTTCTCCTCAACTAGCTCGGATTCACGATGATTCAAAAGGTATTTGGGCGAATTCCATTTTTTCTTTCAACGAAATAGTTTAGGGTATTAGAGCAAAATTAGGGTTAATATTTTTGAACTTTGACTATGAATTAGGGGTTTTATTTCTGAAATTAGATGCTTCATATGTTTATTATTTGGGCTTAATTGCTAATTGATACCCTCAACTATTCGCTTTTTCAACTTGATACCCTAAACTTTTTTTTGTAACAAGTTGATACCCAAAGATTTTTTGGACGAAATACCCCTCATCCTTCCCGAAAATTACCCCCCTTTCCCCCACCCCCCTGCTAGCTTCGGCCGGCCTCCCCCCTCCCTGCTAGCTTCGCCCCCCCCCTCCCGCTCGAGCCCGGCAAGCCCGCCGCCGCAGCAGCAGCAGCAGCAGGCGCAGCAGCAGCAGCAGGCGCAGCAGCAGGCGCAGCAGCAGCAGCAGAGGCGCAGCAGCAGCGGGGCCGGCGCAGCAGCAGCGGCGGCCGGCGGCGGCGGGCTTGGCCGGGCGCGAGCGGGGGGGGGGTGGGGGGGGCGAAGCTAGCGGGGGGGGAGGAGGGGTGGTCGGAGTGGGGAAGGGGGGTGGAGGGAAGGAAGAAGAAGGAAGGGCATTCTCGGTATTTTTAAAAATTTAGGTATCAAGTTGAAAAAAAAAATAATAGTTGAGGACCAAGTTGTTACAAAAAAAAGTTTAGGATATCAAGTTGAAAAAGCGGAATAGTTGAGGGTATCAATTAGCAATTAAGCCTATTATTTGTGAAATTAGGGTTAAGCTCCTCTCTCGCGATTTGCAGACCACACCACTGTGCTGCCGTCGCTCTCCACCATCACTGACGAAGCTCCATATAGGCGAGGTGTGATTTAACTCTGCTTGGTTAATTTTCTTTGGTTTTGTTTCATTTCGTTAATCTAGTCGACAAACGTTAAGTTGAAAAAAAATAGTTCTATTAAGTGAAGAAAACGTCATTTATTGTTCATTCGTTATTGTGTTTAATGTGTAGGAGATGGTGTTGATATGGGAGATGGTTTAAGAGATGGAGGTGCAAATGATTTGGACACCATTACGTCGAAGATAGGAATGGAGTTTGCTACACAGGAGGATGCGTATAGTTTTTATAACGGGTATGCATTGAAAATGGGATTTGGAACTAGATGGTCATCTACTAGTAAGTCTAGGTCTGATCCCAATTTAGTCATATCCAGATTAATTGTATATAACAAGGAAGGAAAAAGGAGAGTCTTGAAGAAACCAATTGTGGACGAAGAGTTAGATCATCGTCGTGAGATACGGGTGGATTGCAAAGCAATGATCAAGAGTTACCTCACAAAGTCAGGAAGATGGAGAGTTGGCAAATTTGTTCCTGAACATAACAATCACGAGTTATCCACTCTATCGAAAGCAATAAAGCATCGGTCTCATAAAAAGGTCCATCGTCAACCAGTAGTGAAGAACTTAATTACTCAGCTAGATATTGCGAAGGCATATCAAACGCAAGTGCAAGGGTTGTCAATTCCTTCGAGCCTTTGTGCGCCCGCACGCGTTCTTCCTGGAAAGTTCAAGGCTAATAACTTGAACTTGTTTAACTACGAATTACATCGCATCATCTATTCCACCTTACTTCCAAAATCCACTTCTAAAGATGATGTACTGCACTTGAGCTTTCTGCTCTTTATCATATCTTAAGGGGATTCCTTTTTCTGCCCCTAAGACTATCATTCAGATGATAGGTAGATGTCGCGGGAGAGACCGCAACCTATCTTATGCGATGTCATTCCTCGCATTTTTTAGAGATTTGATATTGATTTATCTACTTGTGCTGTCGACTCCGAGCCCAAGTTTCTCAAACTTTCTCGTCGCATCATTGCATCTGTTCCTCCACCTACTCCTCCTGCACCTACTCCTACAGATCCCACAGCACCTGTTCCTCCTCATTCTTACCCTATGACATTTGAGGGTATCCATCAGCACTTATCAGATCTGCAGTCTTTTTATGTTGAGACCTCTAGGGAACACAAGTTTCGTGATATGACTCGGTTCCAGGCGATTGCCAACTCCTTCGTCGATCTGAGGTTTGCGCAGACGGGTCATTCTGCTACCTCTCTGCCTCGAGACCCTTCTGTTTCTGGCTACCGCATTGACGACGAGGCGGTTCACTCTCTGTTCCAGCCAGAGAACGCATATGATTGGTATCGTACCGCTGGCGCCACTCCTCGCACTTCTGGCGCTGGAACTTCTAGAGCTGGTCCTTCTGGACATGCTGGAGCTGCAGCTGATGACATTGATGATGATGATGAGTTTTGAGATGTTAGATTATTGAGACTGTTACTTTTTGTCTTATGTTTACTTGGAAATGCTCCGACATTCCAAGATTATATCAGTACTTTTTTTTAGTACTTTTTCTATTATGTGACTATTCATGGACATGGTTTTATGCCTCAGTTTTGGCATCTTAGTCTATTTCAGCACTTTATTTGTTTCAGTTTAATAGTAGCACTATCTATTTGTTGCTTCATTCTTATTAACTGCCTGTGACAAATACATGCCTGTGTTGTTTCTACCATGACTGTCATGCTTATCTATGTTATTGTGTTTTCTTCACTGTTTGTTACTTATGCATTGATTGCGGGGGAGCTTTTCTTATACAATTATTTGCTAAGTGACAACGGGGGAGAAATAAGGATTTAACATTTTTTTTGTGTGAATACAGATTATGAACAATTTTTGATTACTATTTGAATTGATTCCAAGCTTAGATGTTATATCGGCAAGGTTTGTTAATTATCAAAATGAGGGAGATTGTTGGCCCATTGGTCATGGTCAAACCTGATTTTAATAATTGATCAAACTCTGTCTCGATATAATTACAAGTCAACTCAGATGTTTACCTACGACGTTTTGGACACTGCTCAACAATGGTTATCAACAATGTTCAAGACTGAAGCCGTTTGCCATTCAGAATGTACTTCCTGCTAAGCAATGTAATTTTTCATTTTATTGAGTCTAGGAATACATTGTACACCAAGTCGTACTGGTAAATAGGCTATCCGAAAACGTTTTTCAAAACCATCATATTCTTTTACAAATGACCTACGTTTTTGAAAAACATTCTTTTTACAAACAGCTTCTGAAGGATCTTTCAAAAAGCCAAAATTTATTTTTTCCAAATGAACTGGCAGAACCCCAGGAGAACTCGGGCCGAGTTCGGCCAGAGTTCGGCCATGTGGAACGTTAGTGAACGTTGGGTTTTTGAACTTGGGCATCCTTTAGTTACGGGTTGTTAAAGAGTTTTGTCCGAATTCTGCCAGAGTTCTGTCTTTGGAAAAACTATAAATAGAGAAGTTTTTTGATCATTTCAACACACCAATTCACTTTCAATCTCTTCTCTTCCTAAGCTTACATTCTTCCAAAGAGTTCTAAAAGCTTTCATTTTCAAATCCCAAGCCAGTTACAATCCTCTAGTCGATTTGCCAGTGCGGTACGGTCTAGAAGTTTCAGAGTGATTGTAATCAGAGGCTTGATAGAAGATTCAACTCTTCACAATTGAAGTTGGTCGAGTTCTTCGTATCAAAGCTCGCGTCTGTAGAAGTTGCAAGGACTTCGTATGAAAACTTGCGGAATTTTCCAATAGTGGATTCAACTGGAAGCTAGAGTTCTTCCGACTGGACTAGTCCTCACAAGAGGGAAACCAGTATAAATCTCGGTGTTTGCGTTTGCCTTCTGATCACTTTTAAATTCTGTCATTTACTTTTTGTGATTATTATTTTATCTGTGATCTAACTGCTAACAAGGTTTTAATTAGCAATATTCCGATGCCTACTCTATTCACCCCCCCTCTAGAGTATTCTGTTTTACGATTTCGTTCCTACAGAAACTTGCTGTTACAGCAAGTATCAATTAGGACTGCCAGCACCCTAGCAGTCCTAATTGAATATAGGACTGCCAGAGGGGTGGCAGTCCTATTTGTAAGTTTCTGTAATTTAGCACGGAGAATGGTCATTCTTCTCGTGTAAATTGACACGAGAATGGTCATTCTCCTACGTTTTAACACTGGGAATGGCCATTCTCCGTGTAAATTAAGACGAAGAATGGTCATTCCTGTGCATTTTATGGTCAGTTGAAACTTTGGAGGGCCATAACTTTTGACTGGGAGGTCGAAACGAGGTCCGATTTATCGCAAAATGAGCGTATCTTCGAGGAGCCTGAGATTAACATCTTCTTCGTTAGACGACCTTCCGAAATTTTAGAATCACAAAAAAATGATGTTTGGACCTTCGTTTTAGCACTTTTGTCAAAATTTTAGAATCGCAAACAAATATTAATTCAATGACTTACAAATATGACTGCCACCCCCTGGCAGTCCTATTGAATTAGGACTGCCATGGTGCTGGCAGTCCTAATTGATACTTGCTGTAACAGCAAGTTTCAATTAGGACTGCCAGCCCTGGCAGTCCTAATTCAATGTAGGACTGCCAGGGGGGTGGCAGTCCTGATACTGTGTCAGATAGCCATTCTCCGTGCTAAATTATACGGAGAATGGCCATTCTCCGTGCTAAATTACATGGAGAATGGTCATTCTCCGTGCTAAAACACAGGAGAATGGTCATTTATATAACAACAAGTTTCAATTAGAACTGCCAGCACCCTGACAGTCCTCCTTTTGTGTAGGACTGCCAGGGGGGTGGCAGTCCTAATTGAAACTCTCTGTGATAGAGAGTTTGAAAACTCTCATCATAGAGTCTTACAAATAGGACTGACAGGGGGGTGGCAGTCCTGATACTGGATCAGATACTTTAACAAATTGGTATATTTTGCCACACATACTTGCACACATGTAAACACATATAACACATATATCACACTGTAAACACATATAACACAGATAGCACACAGGTAGACACATATAACCCAGATAGCACACAGGTAGACACATATAACACAGATAGCACAGGTAAACACATATAACATACTGAACTTCATATTTCACTGTATACAAAATTTACTCCATATAGATTAGTGGACTTCATATTTCAATGTATACAAAAGTGGTCCTCCATATACAAAATGTCAAACTGTAAATATCCATACTTAGTCGATTTCGACGTCGTAGTAGTCAGCCATCAGTTTGTCGTCCCGGGCGATTTCGGGCCAATCTGGATATCACTAAAACTATGTTGTTTTTTCGTCCAACTTCTCGACACCAATGTACCGCACCCTCGCTTGATTCAAAACAAAGATCGATCCAGAATAAATGGGCTACATTGACTGCAATTGTAGCAGGTACCGCAAAATCGAAAGATCTCAAGTCCTACAATAGAATTTAAAAGTTAATACAATTAGACAACATAAAGCAAATAGGTTTCGTATATTAGGACTGCCAAAGAGGTGGCAGTCCTTCACATATGTAGGACTGTCAGGCCCCTGGCAGTCCTACATATGTGAAGGACTGCCACCTCTCTGGCAGTCCTAATCTATGATCGGGACTGCCAGAGAGGTGACAGTCCTCTGTGTCACAACCCGATTTTTTATTCGATGAAAAGTTAAAATTTAGTTACCAAGAGGGCTTCTGATGCATCAAAGTGTTCTTCGGACGTGGCAGGAAGAGAGTATACAATATTTGATGATCCCGGTTGTTCCATGTTCAATATTTTTCTACATTAAACACATAATTCAACTTTTTATATGTGAAATTCATGTTTAAAATATTAAACATATATTAATTCGATGACTTACCAATAAATGAGAGAAGTCAATGACCTAGAGTTGAGGGAAAAATTTGGGATAAAATTCAATGACCTAGAGTTGAGAGAAAAATTTAAAAAAAATGTAGGTTGGGGAAAAACTTGGGGTTAAATTCTTTAACCTAGAGTTGAGGGAGAGAAGAAAATAGTTGAGGGGAGAAAAAAAAAGAGTAGAGGGAGAGAGAAAAAGAAAACAAAAGTTGGTATTTATACCTTTGCTTGGGCTAGCCCCAAGTAAAAAAATTGATGGCAAACTTGTAATATTTTGAAACATTTTTGGGCTAGCCCCTAGCAAAACGGGTGGTGCCCTTAGAAAAAACCTTTAACAAATCATAAACATACTTCTCCTTTTTTTTTCTTTCAAAATCCGAAAGTGCATAGCGCTGACCCCTTCGAACCAAGTAGCTATGCTCCCGTGTGTGAACATAAGTGATCACATACCGAAGACATGGTAGGGGTGAGCATTTTTGTTTGTTCGATTTCAATCGAACCGAAATAGTTAAAATCGAATAAACCGAAATTCTAAAAATTCAAAATTGAAATCGAACCGAAATTAGCCAAAACCGAAATCGATCCGAGTAATCAATTCAGTTTATTCAGTTTGTTCGTTTGGAATTATATTGTTTAGGATCGAGCCCAAAATTGTGATCGTAGTTAAATATATATTGAAAATGATAATTTTTATACATACATTTATTGTATTTCACAGTTACGTCCAAAGTTGGACTAGTTGTTAAATTATCAAAGTTGGCTTTCAAACACATACTTAGAATTATTGTTTTCAAAATATGTACATTTATAATCGCAAAAATATATAAAATTGCGAGTATTTACATAATTACATAAGTCTTATTCGGTTTTTAGTTTTCGTCCGAAATTAAAATCCAAAACCGAAACTGAATCGAATAAGGAATCCCAGTATTTTCAAAACCGAACCAAAATTTTTTCGAACCGAACTCAATCTCTTATTATATTCGGTTAGGCTCATTTTTCGATCTAAAATCGAATAATGCTCATCGTTATAGCACCGTTAGTAGATGGTGTTCAAAATTTTATCTTGAGGCACAAATTTTTTTAAAAAAGGTAAATGTAGAACGGGTTGGACTTGTATGAGAATAGTAGGCAATGGTAAATTTAGCTCCCGTCCTAAAGATTGTGTGGTCAAAAATTGATATAAAAAATAATATAATGTAAAATCTATAATCTAAAAGTGGGACCAGAGATGGAGCTTACTATTCTACAAAATGAGTTCCTATAATCTAATATCTAGAAATTGGGAGACCCAAGTGTCATGTGGATGGAGTGGAACCGAAAATCTAGAAACTGAAAATGGAAAGGAACTTACTATTCCAGCAAATGAACTTCAAATTTCAGAATCTAAAATTTGAGACCGGAGGTGAGGCGATACGCTTGTTGGGTGTTTGGCAAAGAAGTTTGGAATAGAGAAAGGTTATTTCTAAGGGCACCACCATATTTGCTAGGGGGCAGCCCAAGCAGGTGGAGAAATTGCTAGGGGGCACCCAAAATTTACTTGGGGACAACCCAACCCTCCAAACCCTAATTTCTTCCCTCTTCTCTTTTCTCCTCTCCTTCCTGGCGGCGGCGCCACACCACTACCAGCAGCCACCGCCACCGCCGCCTCCTTCTTCTTCTCCAACTGAATTTCAATGGCTAGACAGAGACAGCCGCCACCGTCGCGTCGATCGCCGTCGATCCGAGGTCGGCGCAGAGGTCTCCTCCTTCCTCCATGTCGCCGTCCTCCTCCTCCTTCCCCATGTCGCCACTCCTCCTCCTTACTTCGGCCTTCTCCTCCTCCCATGTCGCCATCGCCGGAGCTCCTCGACGCGGTCAAGGGGAAGCAGTCGCAGGCTCCTCGGTTCCTTAGCTACCAGGTCAGGATTGGGAATGATTTTCTTCCATCTCCGAGGAGGACTGCCACCTTGTTGGCAGTCCTAACGTATGTTAGGACTGCCAACTTGCTGGCAGTCCTAGGACTGCCAGCAAGTTGGCAGTCCTAACGCTGGCAGTCCTAGGACTGCCACCTTGTTGGCAGTCCTAACGCTGGCAGTCCTAGGACTGCCACCTTGTTGGCAGTCCTAACGTATGTTAGGACTGCCAACTTGCTGGCAGTCCTAGGACTGGCTTGGGCTGCCCCCAAGTAAAAAAATTGATGACAAACTTGTAATTTTTTTGAACATTTTTGGACTGCCTCCAAGTAAAAAGTGTGGTGCCCTTAGAAAAAACCATAGAGAAATGGGTTTTAAAAAGTAGATGGTACAAACAAACGGATTCAGGGATTAAACACAAACCCGCATTTTAACACGATCCACTACTCTAACCCACCCGCCTCTCTTCCACAAGTTTATTTGCACATCACCCCCTCTTGATTTCAAAATTTTTGTTACTGTATTCTCCCAAAGTACCCCCGAAATTTTCCGAGCGAGAGGTGGTGGAGCAGAAAGTATGGGTTCGGCCGACTCGCAGATGGAAGACCTCTTCGAGCAGAAGAAGCCCATCAAGAACCCTCTCGTTCCGATTGGTAAAGGCGCCTCCTTTATTCCTCTTTGCTTCCTCGAATTTACTGCTGTTAATAATGTTTCATTTAGGGATTGTGTCCATGAACTCATCGATATGTTGTTAAATTTGCAATTGTGCGAATAACCCATGTGTTGGCATGCCTAGTTTGTACTGATTCAATTGCAAAGATGGGTTCTTGAAGTATATGTCTCACGGACACGGATACGACACTGCACGGTAAAGATACGGCGGCACGGACATGAATGTCGTGTCCAGTATGTGTAGGAAACACGGCCCACATTTTTGTAGGTGTCTGTGCTTCCTAGCTCGAAGTGCATCTGTAGAAGATTTGTAAGAATCCGTGAAAGCAAGTAATGTATTTTGTTTTTTGATGACCCTTTTGGTGTGTTTGTAATGTCTTTGTCAGTTGTATTCCTCCCCAAAATTTACGGCATTTTATATTGTACTGAACTGCTCAATACATCATTCTTGCTAAGGTTTCTAGTAACTTAGTGGGCAACTAACGGATCGCAAATCCCACTTGACAATCTTTAGGCCACATGTTATGAAGCACGGGCACTTCAAAAATAATTGCCCTGTCCTTGTTGGGTCATGTTGGACACATATTGGACGCTACGTGTACACTCCAAAATACACTAGGAAATAGTTAGTGTGTCCGTGCAAAATAGGACACCAAAGAAGCTGAGGGTCCGTTTGGATAGGTTATCTGAAATTTTGTTCTAAAAACAGTTTTCAAAGAAAGAAGTTATAAAGTGTTTTCTGTATATACATTTTCTGACATTGCGTTTGGTTACTTTCATATGAAAATAGTTTTAAGAAAATTTCAAAATTCTGTTTCGTAAATTTTTTTCAAAAAATAATTTTTAAGCCATCTCTGTGTCCTGTGTCACAGTATTCTGAGTCCTGTATCACAACTGAGTTCCCTCATCTGTGTCCTCAGTCCTGTGTCACAACTGAGTTCCCATCTCTGAGTTCACAAGAGTCCTGTGTTACAACTGAGTTCCCATCTCTGAGTTCACAAGAGGTCCGACATCTCGTTCCTCCTCCTCCTTCCGCAAACCTGTCCCGCCGCCTACGTCGAGGTCCGAGGTCGAATCCTCATCCACCTTCCTCAAGGACGTCGGCTAGGGTTTCGAGGAAGGCGAGGAGGGAGGGGAAGTGGATAGGGATCCGAAGGTTGGAGGTCGGCGGCGAGGCGGAGCAGGTGGAGCATGGGGGAGTTGAGGCGGAGGAGACTTGTCACTCCCCGACTCGCCAATTCGGTCGCCCTCGCCTTGACTCGAGATAAATCGATCAACAAAGTCGGGGCGTGATGCCGTACAAGTCTATATTGGACTTGTACAAGGGAAGAACGTGCACTTGATAATTTTTTTTAGACAACGAGTTGAAATTAAACAATGCAGAGAATTGAAGACGCAGAATAGGAAGAAATTTAGCTTTTCATTCATAAAACTTGTAAAATATGTGTAAGGTCATTTTTACAATTCATATACCGTTGCGGCTACATGTTTGAAACACAAAAGAAAAATTCTCGACAAGTTGCCATGAAATAATTCTTGTCGTTCCATACATTCATGCCCCTTTATACATTTGAACAAAAGGCCTTCGATCTGAATTGGACTTCAAAATACTTCAAAATAAGAGAGCTTCATGCCGCCTCACGTTCTCCAGCTTCAGTCTAGTCTTGAGCTCCCGCAGCACGCTCGACACCTAGGGAGTTGGGGATTAGCACACTTGCTAGTGGACGGGACGAACCCACTCGTCTAAACCGACACTGCTTATTAAGGATTTTAGCATACGAAGTGATCTTGCTATTTAGAACTATATGATTTGCAGTTCATATCGAAGGCAACATTTTAAGCAGTAAACAACATAACCAATTTTAACTTATCTTACCACGGTCGTGCTCCTTTCCTGCATAAAATAAATATAATACTTACCACCTGCACAGATAATAGGTGAGCATGCAATCTATCTTATATGTGGTCATTGGTGATATCGACACCATGAAGGACGATTACGTAGCATTGCGATGTGCCCTACCAGTCCAGGTTGCAAGCCTAACTGGAGGTCTCGCAATATCTCGCGCCGAAGTACGATTCCATAATTTTTTTCTAGGTCGATCCGGTCCCAGTGTCCCGGGTACCGTTTCGAGGAAAGCTAACCCTGTGCACAAATCGTCCATGACCATGCAAATGCATGACAGTTCAATATGTATGAAATAGCATAGCAGACAGTATTAATCACAATAATCATTTCTTACTCGTGCGAGAGTGCTGTCTCAAAACCGTACGTTCTGATTTAGCGTCCCGTAGGCACCAAATTCTCCGAGGAACCATATGCCGCAATCAACGTTTTTATCATGAAATAATTCTATCTGTTTTCTAGAACCTTATCTTTTCTCTTTTTGGTGTGAAACTTATATTTTCGGAGTAAATTACTCTAAATTTATACAGTTATCCCAAGTTCTTGATCTTAGTGGCAAAGCATACATTCGGTTAGCATCATCGATTTGAACGTTGAACTTTAAAAATTTGTTGGCAGGAAGGAGTAGAAAAGAAGAGGTCGAATCATTCACCTAAAGAGATTGCGTCGAGAGTAGGAGATCGCTTTGCGACGGTCAAGCATCAGTTACACGAACTCCTGCAATGGCACGAGCATCATGTTAGAATCCCTTCTTCAATCATTCTTCGAAATTCCCAAAGGTGCAATCAGAAATTGACGCGAAAGCACACTTATCAAACCCAAGCAACAAATCATTCAAAAAGCCAAGAAAACCAAGAAAATCAACAACAGACAAGTTGCGTCTCTTTAGAGTTCATTCGCCAAGACACGTCCGCTGCATCTAGGACTTATTCCAGCAGTACCCGATCCATTAGTTGGAACTATACTTATATCATTCGTCCAAATCGATTTTATTGATGCCATAGTTTTCGTATACCAAACTCGTCGCTGAGTCAGACTAGCCATCTATGTTTTCGAACATGTCTGATTTGCCACGAGCCTATTACATAGTGTTTCGCCCCAACGGAAGCGAGACACTACACAATATACCACTAAGAAAAAGTTTCGTCCCGAAACTTAAGAACAAGGGTCTGACCTTCGTCGACGAAAAGTAAAGGGTACTTCTCATTCATTTCCGCCTCTAGCTCCCACGTTGACTCCTCAACTGAATGGTTGTGCCAGAGCACGTGAACCAAGGACATCGATCGGCTTCGTAGGATCTTTTTTTTGCGGTCCAAAATTTGCGCGGGCTCCTCTGAGTATGATAGATCGGCGCGCAGCTCCAACTGATCGAGGCTAACCACATGACTTGGGTCATGCACGTACTTCCGGAGTTGGGAGACGTGGAAGACGTCGTGTACTTCAGCCAGGACAGGAGGTAGCGCAATCGAGTCAACTGTCGTCATTCTTTCGAGAATCTCGAATGAGCCTACGAATCTCGGGCTTAACTTGTCCTTAACTCCGAACCGCATAACACCCGCATCGGCGTCACCTTCAGAAACATATGGTCCCCGACCAGAAACTCTAATGGTTGCCGACGAGTATCTGCATAACTTTTCTATCGACTCTGAGCAATACGGAGCTTGTCTCGAATCATGCGGACCTTCTCAACGACTTGTTCGACTAGTTCTGGCCCGAGCACCTGTCGCTCCCTGACTTCGTCCTAACAGATCGGAGATCGGCACATCCTCCCGTAAAGCGCCTCGTAGGGAGCCATCTGGATGCTTGATTGATAACTGTTGTTGTACGCAAACTCCGCAAGCGGCAAATGCGTGTCCCAACTAGTCTTCAGATCAATTGCACATAGAAGCAACATCTCTTCTAGGATCTGATTCACCCTTTCTGTCTGGTCACCGGTTTGCGGGTGGTACGCGGAGCTAAAATTCAGCTTAGTGCCTATTGCCGCTTGCAGACTCATCCAGAAATGCGACAAGAATCGCCCATCTCTATCCGAAACGATTGTGGCAGGTACCCCGTGGAGTCGAACAATCTCCGATATAAATCTGAGCTAACCGATCGACGCTCCAGGATACTTTGATAGCGATGAAATGAGCGAATTTGGTTAATCGATCAACAATGACCCAAATCGCATCATTCCCCCGTGGCATCTTCGGAAAGCCTACGATAAAATTCATAGAGATATCATTCCACTTCCATACCGGAATGTCGAGGTTCTGTAGCTCCCCGTCTGATTTTTGGTGCTCGACCTTCACCTATTGACAGGCCATGCACTGTGACACAAAAGTTGTCACATCTTTCTTCATGCCGTGCCACCAAAAAGTCATGTGCAAGTCCTTGTACATCTTGGTGCTTCTAGGATACAACGAGTACTTCGCATAGTAAGCCTTCGTCAGAATTTTTTTCCTAAGTTCGGCATGGTCTCGCACGCATATTCTTCCCTTCATCCGTGTCATTCCGCCCTCGTCCACCACAAAGTTGGTCGTCTTCCCTGTCGAAATCAGCTCGTGCATCTTCTTCAGGAATGGGTTGCCCTCCTGTGCGGGGTCTTATCTTGTTGTGCAAGCTTGACTCAAGGTGCAATTGGGCCAATTGTGCTCCTCTATATCGAATTCGGAGTTCGATGCCCATTTCTGTCAAGTCTCGTTGTATGTCACGGTTGATAGCCAGGCACCCTGCGAACATTCTGCTCAGAGCATCCGCTACAATTTTTTCTTACCCGGCGTATACTCGATAGTCAGATCATAGTCTTTGATGAGTTCGAGCCAACGCCACTGCCGTAAGTTCAAGTCCCGTTGGGTAAAAATATATTTGAGGCTTTTGTGATCCGTATAGATGCTGCAAGCCATACCATAAAGATAGTGTCGCCATAGCTTCAATGCGAACACAATCGCTGCTAGCTCAAGATCATGCGTAGGGTAATTTTTCTAGTGTTGCTTCAATTGTCTCGAAGCAAACGAAATCACCTTATCCCTTTGCATGAGCAGCACCCTAAGCCAGTTCTCGATGAATCGCTGAATATCTGACCATCCGGATGTGCAAGGATCGGGGCTGAGACGAGCCGTTTCTTTAACTCCTGGAAGCTAGATTCACAGTCGTCGTTCCACTCGAATGCGACTCCCTTTTGGTGAGGCGAGTCAGAGGCGATGCAATCTTGGCAAAGTCTTTCACAAATCTTCGGTAGTAGCCTGCCAAGCCGAGAAAACTTCGGATGTCGCTTGCCGAGGTAGGCCATTTCCACTCAACTATCGCTTCAATTTTCTTTGGGTCCACTGTGACGCCTTCAGCTGAAATAATGTGCCCAAGGAACGTCACACTGCTCATCCAGAACTCGTATTTACTCAATTTGGCATAAAGTTGATGTTCACGCAGAGTCTGTAGCACCGTTTTTAAATGCTCCATATGCTCGTCCTTGCTTTTCGAATATATGAGAATGTCGTCGATGAATACGACGACAAATTTGTCTATGAACGGTCGGAATACCCGGTTCATCGGATCCATGAAAGCGGCAGGAGCGTTTGTCAAACCGAACGACATGACTAGGAATTCGTAGTGATCGTATTGAGTTCGGAAAGTGGACTTTGGCACGTCCTCGGACTTGATCTTCAATTGATAGTAGCCTGAGCGAAGATCAATCTTGGTAAATATCGTTGCCCTTGCAACTAGTCAAACAAATCGTCTATCCTCGGCAACGGGTACTTGTTTCGTATCGTGGCTTTGTTAAGTTCCCGATAGTCGATGCACAGCCGCATCGATCCATCCTTCTTCCTTACAAACAACATTAGAGCACCCCACGGGGAGACTCTAGGGCGAATATATCTGCGGTCTAGCAACTCTTGTAGCTGTGCTTTCAGTTCCTTCAGCTCCGCCGGCGTCATTCGATAGGGTGCTTTGGATATCGGTCGAGTGTCCGGAAAGGTGTCGATGCTGAATTCTATCTCTCGATCCGGCGGCATCCCTGGCAACTCGTTTGGGAACACAGGGAAATTCTGCCACAACTTCAGTCTGTGCTGTGCCTGCAATCTCCGTTCTCGTATCTCGAACTGATGCTAGGTACCCGCTGCAACCAGAATGCAACATGTGCCTTGCCGAAATCGCCGATATCACCATTGCCGTCTTCGACGCAGCTCCGCACGCATAAGAGAACTTGGTTTCGCCAGGAAGACGGAATACGACTCTCTTCTCCGCGCACTCGATGGTTGCGTGGCATGCACCCAACAAATCCATACAGAGAATGATAGTACTCTTTGATGTCAAGGACAATAACTTCCAAGAATAGATTCCTCCCACCAATGCAGATGTAACCATTCCTACAAATTTTAGTGGCAGACATATCGATTTCCGATGGAGTGCTAACGCTAAGATTCATATCTAATAATTGCAGGTAATTTATTTTCTTCTACAAAGTCGGCAGATATGAAACTATGCGTAGCACCTGAATCGAACAATACTCTAGCAGGCATTTTTATAGAGTAATATACCTGTCACAACAGTGTTGGACGCGAACGCTTCATCCCGAGTCAGTGCATTGACTCGGCCTTGCGCTCCTTGGCAATTTTGTGGGTTCACGGGCACTGCATTTGCGCCATGGGCGGGAGGTGTCCTATTTTGATTATATACATTTCTTGGTGGATTTTGGTTCGCCCTCCCCATTCGACAATCTGCCGCCTTGTGGCCTAGCTGGCTACACTTGAAACATCCCCCTTGGCAATAGATTGCCAGATGTCCCATCTTGCTGCACCGATGGCATCGTACTTTGGGATGAGGCCCGGTACTCGAACATATTCTGGCGCTTTGGCACACCAGATCCACCCGCGTCGTGAGGACGCTTGTTGAAGTTTGTTACGGACGCCTGATTATGCCCTCTGCGACGCTCGACCAAAGATCCGCTCGCTATCAAGGGCAGCATTGTAGGACTCTCTGTAGGTTTGACATTTTTGATTCATGACGTCCCTACGAATATCGTCGTTCAGACCTTGTTGAAAGCACTCGCACCACGCTTCCTTGTTTGGCAAGAAGGCCCCGACAAACTTCGCAAGTTTTGCGAACTTCGCATTGTACTCATTGACTGGCATATTTCCTTGTTTCAAGGACATGAATTCGTCTTCTTTCTACCGACGAATGGCACGGGGAATATATTGCTCGAGGAAGGCCTACTTGAACGTCCCACGAGATCTTGGTGCTGTGGTCGGCTTCGTGGAGTTCCTGTTTCTTCGCTTCCCACCAGTCGTGAGCCCTCAAGTGTAGCTGCAAAGCCGCACACCCCACTTTCTTGGACCCCTTAATGTTGAGAAGGTTGAACAGGCCCTCGATTTTCACTAGTTATCCCACGATCTCGTCTGGTTCTGCTCGGCCATTAAACTCGGACGGGTTCATTTTCTTGAATTCGGTTGCCTTGAACAGAGAAGAGGAAGACATATGCTTCATCGTTACTGGTTACACTTCTTCTGATGCGGCAGTCGTCGAATTCTGTTGGGTCGCTATGGTGCTCACGATCCGGGTCAGTGCCTCCATCTGTTCTTTGGGCACTGATTTGGGCCTGGATCTGCGCCTGCAGCTGTTGTTGCTGCATCTTCGCCTGGCGCTGTTGGACTTCCATGAGGCACAGTAATCGCTCCATTGTGGATTCGCTAGGTGCCGCATCCTCGGTACTATCCGTGCTAATCAACGTGGCATTGACAGTAGGGACACCCGAATTCTTTATCATTCCTACAAAATTGAACAAATCCGTTAGTATTCTCAAAAATATCTACGGACTTATCTGAATGGAACGATTATTTCATACCGCATATGTCGAAAAGCATAATTTGAAAAATCGCAACAACATCCAAAAAAAATGTTTTTGAATGTCCGAGGTATAAACCGTGCTCTGATACCAACTTGTTACGTCCCGACTCGCCAAATCGGTCGCCCTCGCCTTGACTCGAGATAAATCGATCAACAAATCCGGGGCGTGATGCCGTACAAGTCTATATTGGACTTGTACAAGGCAAGAACGTGCACTTGATAATTCTTTTTAGACAACAAGTTGAAATTAAACAGTACAGAGAATTGAAGACGCAGAGTAGGAAGAAATTTAGCTTTTCATTCATAAAACTTGCAAAGTATGTGCAAGATCATTTTTACAATTCATATGCCGTTGCGGCTACATCTTTGAAACACAAAAGAAAAACTCTCGACAAGCTGCCATGAATAATCCTTGTCGTTCCATACATTCATGTCTCTTTATACATTTGAACAAAAGGCCTTCGATCTGAATTGGGCTTCAAAATACTTCAAAATAGGAGAGCTTCGTGCCGCCTCCCGTTCTTCAGCTTCAGTCTAGTCTTGAGTTCCCGCAGCACGCTCGGCACCTGGGGAGTTGGGGGTTAGCACACTTGCTAGTGGACGGGACGAACCCACTCGCCTAAACCGATACTGCTTATTAAGGATTTTAGTATACGAAGTGATCTTGCTATTTAGAACTATATGATTTGCAGTTCATATCGAAGGCAATATTTTAAGCAGTAAACAATATAACCAATTTCACTTATCTTACCACGACGTGCTCCTTTCTTGCATAAAATAGATATACTACTTACCACCTGCACAAGACAATATGTGAGCATGCAGTCTATCTTATATGTAGTCATTGGTGATATCGACACCATGAAGGACGATTACGTAGCATTGCGACGCGCCCTACCAGTCCAGGTTGCGAGCCTAACTGGAGGTCTCGCAATGCCTCGCGCCGAAGCATAATTCCATAATTTCCTCCTAGGCTGATCCGGTCCCAGCGTCCCGAATACCGTTTCGAGGAAAGCTAACCCTGTGCACAAGTCGTCCATGACCATGCAAATGCATGACAGTTCAATATGTATGAGATAGATAGCATAGCGCGGACAGTATTAATCAACATAATCATTTCTTACTCGTGCGAGAGTGCTTTGCCTCAAAGCCGTACGTTCTGATTTAGCATCCCGTAGGCACCAAATTCTCCGAGGAACTATATGCCGCAACCAACGTTTCATTTCGTTTTCATTTTTGCAGATCATGAAATAATTCTATTTTTTCTAGAACCTTATCTTTTCTCTTTTTGGTGTGAAACTTATATTTTCGGAGTAAATTACTCTAAATTTATACAGTTATCCTAAGTTCTTGATCTTAGTGGCAAAGCATACATTCGGTTAATATCATCGATTTGAACGTTGAACTTTTGGAATTTGTTGGCGGGAAGGAGTAGAAAAGAAGGGGCCGAACCACCCACCTAAAGAGATTGCACCGAGAGTAGGAGATCGCTTTGCGACGGTCAAGCGTCAGTTACACGAACTCCCGCAATGACACGAGCATCATGTTAGAATCCCTTCTTCAATCATTCCTTCGAAATTTCCAAAAGCGCATTCAGAAATCGACGCGAAAGCACACTTATCAAACCCAAGCAACAAATCATTCAGAAAGCCAAGAAAATCAAGAAAACCAACAACAGACCAGTTGCGTCGCTCTCTTTAGAGTTCATTCGCCAAGACACAGTCCGCTGCATCTAGGACTTATTCCAGCAGTAGCCGATCCATTAGTTGGAACGGTACTCATATTATTCGTCCAAATCGATTTTATTGATGCCATGGTTTTCGTATACCAAACTCGTCGCTGAGTTAGACTAGCCATCTATGTTCCCGACCATGTCTGACTTGCCACGAGTCTATTACATAGTGCTTCGTCCCAACGGAAGCGAGGCACTACAAGACTTATCCGCCGTCGGCCTCCCCCACTGCACTGAGATCGAGAAGGCCAGGCGGAGCTATGGCAGGAGTACGACGTTTGTGAAAAGTGAAAGCGGGATCTCGAGTTCCTCGAGCAGGACGCAGCTGCCGGAGTGGCCCTCGCAGTCGGAGTTGCGCCGCCGCCTCAGAGAAGGAGAGGCGGAAGAGGAAAATGAAGTAGGAGAGACAAGAGGAAGGTGGTGAGAGAGAGAGAGCAAGAGAGATTATAGAGAGAACTGTCATAGAAGGAGAGGGAGAGGAGAAGGAAAAGGAAAAGGAAAAGAAAAGGGAGATTTTTTTTGGAAAGTGCACTGGACCCTTTTTTTTTGTTTTTTGGAAAGCACATTGGAGAGAAAAAAATCATCTCCCAAAACAGCTTTTAGCTGCTCTCCCAGAATGATGTTATAACATCTATTTTCAAAAAAAAAAAAAAATGGAAATCACATTCTGAGTGAATGACAGCCAAATGCACAGCTGGGCTTGTTTTTAGTTTAAAATCAGAATGTTGATTTTAAAACACCAACCAAATAGGGCCTAAATTGACTAGAAAGTCAGTCCTTCAACAAATTGGCATTTTCACTAAGGATGCTCTTACTACATTCAACCCATGATTTCTGTGGCTCTAGATAATCGATTTTGTGAAGTCTAGAGGAGATGGATAAGCCAATTGGAGAGCCATTGATTGAAAATTAGGAGGACAAAATTTTGGTGGTTCATGCCATGTCATGAGATCAATGTAATATGTGGTATAAATGTTTGGCTACTTTGCAACTAAATACCTTGAACTTTCACGTTTTTGCAAGTTGCAAATAAATACCGTAAAGTTTTTTATTAGCAATTAAATACCATGAACTATTGGACCATTAGCAACTTGCTACCTCATGTTTGTTTTTATAGTAAAATGATGAACTTGCCCATATGACAAATAAAACGAAATAAATATAATATAATATACTACAACAAATAAAAAATAAATGAGAAAAAAACACTAACTCTAGCCCCGTTGCTGTCCACCTACTCCCATTCCATTTCCCATTTTTTCTTGTTTTTCTTTTTCTCTCTTTTTGCATTTTTCTATAAACAAGGGAATACTCTATTTTCAGGGGTAAAATGGTCTCAAGAAAGACATTCGTCATTAGTTTGACGGTAAGATGATGGTCAAACTAATGGGAGGTAGCAAGTTGCTAACAACCCGATGGTTCAAGCTATATAGTTGCTAAAAAAGGTTCATGGTATTTTGTTGCAAAAAAGGGGAAAGTTCAGTGTATTATTTGCAAGTTAGCCTAAATGGTGGATGCTTTCAGGTTATTAAACAGTTCTGTCTACAAGCCCTTGACCAACTTATAATAACCTATCAGAGTCAGTGAACTGAGTACTCAGAACTTGAGACTTAATAGTGTTACAACCAAAATGCCATGGCTGGGTTGGAGAATTAAACGCCACATCTGACTAGCTCTAACAAGGGGTCATGATAAATTTCAGATAGAGATCTACGAGATTTGCACAATTCTTAACATCCTCATTCTTGAAGGCTTGAAGCCCACCTATTAGATCAAAAACCACAGAGGATGTGATCTTACAAATATTTTAGAGAGAGCTTTTATAACAGCTAGATTATGCCAGATCCAATAGATAGAGTACCCTCAAACTTGGCTAGATCTATACATCATTCCTCCTGTCCGTTGAGTAGGTAACTAAGGTCCAGCTGAGATATAGTAAGAAATGTTCTCAAGGAGCTCGTTATAGTGCATTTGGAGATTAACCTAAGCCACTGATAATGGTCATATTGCAACTCAAAAAAGATGGATACTTAATCATGAGAATATATTTACTATTTAGTCTTTTCACTCTACGGGTTGGCTGTTTTATTCTTGACACTACAATGTTGTGTTTGTACGAAATAAACTTTATCATGGAGAGAAGCTCAGCTACTATTTCATGTTGTTTCGGATTGATCATTGACCCTTTTGAACAAGATCATGGTATTGAAGATACATTCCTTCACGTTGCAAAACCTGTAAATAACTCATCAGTAATCCTGAGTAGACTTTTCATGAGTTGAATGAAAAATCTTAAGATTGTACTATGTACAAATCTGGACATGCTTCACCTCCTGCTTATGATCGTAAGTAATCCTTGTCAATTACATTAAAGACATCAACTGCAGAAGAAGACATGAACATCAAAATGACCGATAGGCGATAACTCTAGTAGAAACCCCCTGTGTATCTTCAAACTCCAAATCTTGTCTCTTTATGCAAACTCTAGTTAAAATATTACCATGTTGATTATATTAAGTACCTTTAGCATATCACTTATGTCATAGTTGATTACTATGTTTAGAAGAAGTTGCAACAATATTCATGACCTTAGCAACTAAAATTTTAAACAAAGGCATTTTGGTTGTTTTTTTGTAGTGACAACAATACCGATTTAACTAATAGGAAAAATAATACCTGTACTATTCAGATATGTTCCTCTTATACTTTAAAATTTTAAGTTTATAATCCGTGTACTATATTAAATTATTAATTGCTCCGTCATAACCTTATTGCAAAACTTACCATAGTTGACACATGTTTAGGAAAGAAATGTTCTACTTGCTATCTTGATGATACAAAAGTAGTATCATAAACATGTGAAATACCCAATAAACATTAGATTTGCATCCTTATTGAGAAAAAAAAGGTTAGAATGATGTGCACTTGTTCTTGAGTAGAGATATCCTGGCTCCGTATATGTTAATTTGATTATGAATAAAAAAAAAACTATAACTCCGGTCTCAAGAATATTTTTCTTCTCAATCTAAAGGAGTAGTATTTTTATTATATGATAGAACAATGACTGCACAAAATTTCATAAACGTCCTTTTTTGCAACTTTCTATTCAGAATAGTTTTGGAAGCTGGTTTTTGTCTAAAAGGTCAATAATAATCTAACATCAATGGAAGTATTCACTTGATGCATCATCAATAGGTCGCTTGCAAAAATACTGTTTGAATAGTTTGTTACTTTGGGCTTGGTTAGGAGCACATCAAATGCTTTTTATGTGAGAACCGAATGTTCCTGGTCATTCCCAATTTGAAAAGCCTTTAGAAACTAGGGTATCTCCTATTCTGTGCACATGGTCATCTGGTTTGAGAAGATAATGATATAAACATCGCACTTCTTTTTATTTTCCTCTACTGCATTCTAACTAGCAAGGATATCTCACATTTAACTGAACTGGTGTAATTTGCGCCATTAATCTTCTATGGAAAGTATGTCCTCAAAGCTGATATTGTCCCTTTCCGGATAATACTCCATGATTGTTCTTGACCTCTAAGGTCATTTCAGTATTTTTGTGCCTTAGGATCTATCAACATTTTTCTCAATCATCTTCTCTATGAGCTTGATTTAGCTAGATTCTTGGTCACTCTGAAGTCTGAACATCACCTCGATCGAGATGGATGTGCTGAAAACTCTGCTTTTGAGGATTCTAAAAATATTTAAATAACCATTTCAATGTTAATGTGTCATGAAATATTAAGATCAATATATTTTTCAACTTGTATAGTCCTACCATATACTGTGTTGCACGGGTACACATATGATGCGGCATGTTATGGACAATGTGACATGGCCAAAGTAGCGTCTGACATGTATCTGATACACACAATGCCATACATCACCAATTTTGGGTTACCGAGCTTCTTAGAACATGTGTAATTTAATATCACATTCATGTTCATAACCTTTGCTAGTTCTAAGATATAATGAAAGAGCTGAATTTACCGGTTCGTATTGCTAGTTTGATACTTTAATTCTTCAATTACTTTGATTATGGTCAAATACTATGAATATGAAAAGTATAGTTTTATTTAGACAAAACAATGTTGAAGGACTTTATTTTTTTGTTAAAGTCTAGTTATCATAATTGTAGTTGAGTATAGAACTAATCAGATAATTATCTAGTTGGCGGGGCCTGGGGCACCAGTTGACATCATAACGCTTCGTACAATTATACATATATTAAGAAAAATACATTCTTATTCATGTTGTAAAGATGACAAACAAAAAGGGAAAACCTTACAAGATACTCTAAGGTACTTGCTATTTCCAGAAAAGAGTGGACACGAACTTTCACAAATTTCTTCTTGATTACTACTTTCTTTTCCTTTGTAAGTCAATCTAGAATAAAGGAAGCTTACAACAATTACCATGCTCCACCTTGCCCCTACCTCCTTGCCATGTTTACCATCGTGCATAATGCGATCGCCCTGACTAAACCTTTTTCAAATGGGAGTGGACTAGACTTACTAATTAGGTATTATTATATATAACTTCAACGTCTAAAACCTTGATCACATCAAATCATCTCACCGGACTTGTTTTATGGTTTTGCCTCAAATGTCACTCAGCTTTCGAGTTATTTATCTCAGCAATGTTATCTCTATAACTTGATTGTCGTTGATACAAAAACCATCATCCTTTTCGGATGGTTCGTGACCTTTAAACTTTAAACAAATATGGGCTATTTCCTTTTGGTGTTAATTGGATCAAATTGTAAACATAGAAATTCTTTAATCCAACTGATTCTTCAAGGAGCTATAGTGTATCCCGAGTCTCCGATCTTTGGAAAGTTCTCTCTTTTGGATCTCTTCTGGTAGCTAGATAAATTTGGTTTTCCAGACATATCTCCCTCAGAGAACCATTAGGACACAATTCAAGGCAGGATATTCTTGTCCTTTTTATATTTTGGGAAATCTCTGATAGATTGTAGAAATTATCACATGGATGCTGCTGTTTTTTGATGTATGCGATGTTGTTAGTCATAATTGCTTTTTTGTATATTAATGCATCGTATGCTTAGTGCTTTATGATTAAAGGTGTTGGACATTCCATGTATTTTATGCATGGAGAAGAGAGAAGCTCATGTTATTGAATTGAGAAAGTTTTAAGCGGTTGACATTTATTATGTGATATTCTAAAATATAAGCAATGAATTGCATTATGTTGTAGTCAATCTTTTGAATATGCTTCTACCAGTATTGAGTGACTAACACATGAATATGGATGCATAAATACAATGCTGACATGGGTTTTGTGTTGGGGGGGGGGGGGGGGGGGGGGGGGGGGGGGGCAGCAAATTTGAAACACAGGACATGTTATATGCCATAAGATAAGATATCAATATAAGTTCATACATTTGTAGAGAAACTATTAGAATTATACTAATACTCAACTCATAGGTTAAGAATTATAAGTTTCAGTTACATAAATTAGTAATCATTCTAATATCTTGTTCCTAGAAAAATAATACAAATGTAATTCATATCATACAAACATCTTTTCATCCTCTCACTAACCTCATTTTGTTGTTGTTCTCTTTTAAATAACTCAACATAAAATTCTAGGAGTATCTGATAGTCTCTGGTATGTTAAACAATTTTTTTTAAAAGTAATAAATAGGTACTAGTATGTGTCAACATTACTCCCAAGTACCAGAGTAATCAGGTGGGCAAGTGATCGATACAAATCTTACGCGTGCAGGACACCTTAATTGAAGTGTCTGTGCTACATAGAGGACAAATAACAGCTTGAAAGATCCCTTATTGTGCATGGTGCTTCATTGTTATGACAATGAATACCTTAAGGGGGCGTTTGGTACGCGGTATTTTTTTTTATTCCCGGAAAAATTTAAGATGGGAATCTATTACCACGTTTGTTTGGCTTATAAAAAATTTATTCCCGGGAATTATAAATACCCGGATAAATAGTTTACCCACAAAACATGAGAATTCTATCCCTTGAGAATAGGTGGGTATTTTTTTTTTGCCCGGGCAAAAAAAATTGTCTAAATTTTTTTCTTCTTTTTTGATCAATTTTGATTAGTTTTGAACATTTTTTCTTTTTTTGTCGTTTTTATCGCTTTTTTGTCATTTTTTGTCGTTTTACCAATTTTTTTTCGTTTTAAGCGATTTTTTGTCATTTTTATCCATTTTTGTCTTTTTTGTCACTTTTTGATTATTTTTTGTCGTTTTTATCGTTTTTTTGTCATTTTTTTGTCGTTTTTACCAATTTTTTGTCGTTTTTAAGCGATTTTTTGTCGTTTTTACTCATTTTTTTTTAATCTTTTTTGTCACTTTTTGATTATTTTTTGTCGTTTTTATTGTTTTTTTTGTCATTTTTTGTCGTTTTTACCAATTTTTGTCGTTTTAAGCAATTTTTTATCGTTTTTGTAGTTTTTTTGTTGTTTTTACCGATTTTTAGTCGTTTTTTGTCGTTTTGTTGCTTTTTGTTCATTTTTACTGATTTTATGTCGTTTTTTTTTTGTCATTTTGTCGCTTTTTTTGTCGTTTTTACCGATATTTTTTGTCGTTTTAACCGATTTTTTTGTTGTTTTTAACTCATTTTTTGTCGTTTTTTAACCGATTTTTTTGTCGTTTTAACCGAATTTTTGTTGTTTTTTGTCGTTTTTGCCGCATTTTGGTTTTTTTTGTCGTTTTTACCGATTTTATGTCGTTTTTGTCATGTTTTGGTTATTTTTTTCGTTTTTACCTTTTTTTGTTATTTTTTGTCGTTTATACATTTTTGGTCATTTTTGTCGTTTTAACCGATTTTTTGTCGTTTTTCATCGTTTTTGTCGTTTTTTGTTATTTTGTCGTTTTTACCGATTTTTTGTCGTTTTTACCATTTTTTTTTCGTTTTTACCGATTTTTTTTTGTCGTTTTTACCGGTTTTTTTTTTTGTATATTTGTTCATTTTTTTCGTTATTATTATTTTTAATTTTTTTTTTCCCGGGAATATTTATATTGTCACCAAACATGGGAATGTAATTTTTCAGAAAATTTAATTCTTTGGAATTTGATTCTCGGGAATATAGAATTCCCGGCTATATAGTATTCCGCGTACCAAACGCCCCCTAAGTTCTTAGATTTTGCAATGTTAAACTCATGATCTCACGAACCAAACAATCCAAATAGGTACTAGTATGTGTCAACATTACTCCCAAGTACCAGAGTAATCAGGCGGGCAAGTGATCGATACAAATCTTACGTGTGCAGGACACCTTAATTGAAGTGTCTGTGCTACATAGAGGACAAATAACAGCTTGAAAGATCCCTTATTGTGCACGGTGCTTCATTGTTATGACAATGAATACCTTAAGTTCTTAGATTTTGCAATGTTAACTCATGATCTCACGAACCAAACAATCCAAATACTTTGCATCTTCAGTCACGACTTATCTAGTTGATCAATAATTTTCTTTTCTCATGAAGTGTCATTTTGCTATTTCACGTGATCATTACCCGAGCACATACACACTTGCATCATATCTATATTCTATAGCTATCACTGATACAAAAATTTATATCCCACAATCAACCTACAATTACCTCAATGTTTGGTATTGTAATTTGTGTTCTATAAAATATCTTTATCCATATCGGTATAACCTTTCCATATGCATCACAATATACAACATATATGGCATACTTATTAGAAGACGACCACTTATCATTAAGAGCCTTAGACTATGCATCAGAGTTCAAAGCTTATGTAGTACCATTTTTACTGCTTCAAAGGACCAAACCACAATACTCCGAAGATCTAAGCAATTCTCGTTTGTCTAGAAATCTAGTGTTTTTCCCATAAATTGGTGAGCAAATCATGACTCCCAGCTCTACAAGATTCATGGCCCTTTTAATCTTTTTATACCTTTTATTAACATGTAAGATTTAGAAAGTGTTCAATTATAGTCATAAATAACATATGATGAGATAGACACCGGGGCATTATAATATTTTTCTGTCCAATAAAAGCTAATGATGTCGTACATAATTTTGGTTTAATTTAAATCCATTAGCTAAAAAAAGAGAAAAAAAGTCAGTTCAATGAGCTCAAATTTAGATAAATTCCATGTTGACAGTAAATTGATATACATGGTCTTCCAGATATATATGACCTGATCACTATAGAATTGGTGTCATGTCCGTGTCGCATCATGTGGTACTATATTGTTCACAACAGAGACTTCAAATTTTGAGAACATGCCAGAACTGGCCTTGTGTCTGTAAGACATAGTATGTTACCATCTATCCATAACAAAAAACTTAATAGTGTTAGTGTTGTGAGGGATTCTAGAGGTGGCTCATACAAATTCTAAAGGTGGCCCACCATCACACTAAAGTATGATGTGATACATAGCTTTGCAGAGCACTCAGCTCCACCCACTACTAGACAATTTCACTGGCTATACGAGATTGGTATAATCAGAACCATGAGCAGTACCCTCCATGACTGTCTCCCTTGGTGTAAAAAGTCTCTCATTGGACCTCTCTAATATGGAAGAGGTAATTGTTTGTCATAATCGCTCCTACCGGGATTCGAAGACCGTCCTCTCGGGTCTTATGTCTTCACTCTAGCCACTTGAGCTAATATATATATATATATATATATATATATATATATATATATATATATTTGATTGAGTCCCCGTGGCCGTAGCCCGTTGGGAACGGTGGAGCACCCCCGACGCAGTGGCGCGGGTTCGAGCCCCCTTGGAGGCATGCCTCCAAGCACCATTAAGAAGTGGACACTCTCAAAAAAAAAAAAAAAAAAATATATATATATATATATATATATATATATATATATATATATATATATATATATATATATATATATATATATTTGATTGATAAACCCTCCTCCTTTTATTAATCAAGGCTCAAAATGCCGAAGCCTGATACGTATACAAGGCAGAAAAGAAATCCTATACAAGTATACCGCAAAAAGAAGAAGATAGGGAGAAGGGCGGAGGGTCCTCCAAAGCTAGGAGGGGCTTGCGTTCCAGAATGATTGCGGGCTGTGGGAGCAGAGGGTGATCCGTTTGCGGCATTGCCGATAGATTTCCTGAATGAGCTGGGCGTCTGAGTATTGGTGACCCTCGTATCTTGCCTTGTTGCGATTCTTCCACATCACCCACGTGGTGGAGCTAATATATATATATATATATATATATATATATATATATATATATATATATATATAGCAGATGACCTCTAGCCTAGTGGTTAAGAGAGGTGCATGCGGCCCGAGTGGTCAATTCGAATCCCAGTGGGAGCGATTCCATAATGAATTTACCTGGTTCCAAAAAATATATATATATTTTGAAAAAGGATAAATTTTATTCTAAAGCAATGCAATAATCGTACAACATATAATCAAAGTGGGACTCCCACTCGTCAGATCCCCATAGCATTTACATCAAATTCGATGTTATGGAGAATGTCCACCGGAGGGGTGACCAGTCCCTCAAATATCCGACGGTTTCGTTTCCGCCAGACATGCCATACTGAAGCAGCCAGTCGAACTCTGGCGGTCCAGAACCAGTCCTCCCCTCGACCTCTACTATTCCGGATCACCGTGATGATGTCCCTAATACCCTTCCCGAAGTTGTATCCTCCCAACACTCTACTCTGCTCCTTCCAAATCTGCCAAGCCAGGCCACACTCGAAGAAGATGTGCCTTATAGATTCTTGCTCCAGACTGCAAAGCACACACTTGGGATCTGGGACCGGCACTCCAAATGAACTCAAACGATCCCGAGTCAAAAGACGGTCCAGTAGAAGCTTGTAGATACAAAGCTGCATCTTCCTGGCCAGATCTTTGCACCATACGAACTCGTAGTCAGAACTCTGAGAAAAGGTGCGCCGGATGAGATTGTAGCAACTCCGGAATTGGAACTCTCCAGTTCCCGGAGACGCTCCAGTCGGCTCCCAAATCCACCGATCAGCAGGCAAGCCCGGATCAATAACAATAGTACTAATGATCCCACCCAGCTCCACGGTAAATCGATAAGACTCCGGCCTCCACTTCTCGTCGTGAATGATCCGACTACACGTCAGGCCCCGTCGGTCCTCCTGATGTGTCTGGGCCCCCCCGATGTCCAATAGCGAGTGCCGATCTATCCAAGGGTGCCGCCAGAGGTCCATTCCAGACCCATCCTTCATGACCTTCCTGATAGCAGATTTAAGAATCTCCCTGTGTCTCAAGACAGTCTTGAACGTGACGGAGTGATTGTTGTCAGTAGCACACGTCCAAAAGTTGTCCTGCTTCACGTATCTGCTATGCATCCAGTCAGTCCAGAGAGACCCCCCGTTGATGAATCTCTATGCCAGCTTAAGCGCGGAGGCCTTCCTAATCTCCAGCAATGGCCTAAGTCCCACTCCTCCCTCCTTCCTGGGACGACAGAGCTGTTCCCAGGAGATCGCATGCATACCCCCCCTCCAAATGAAATCTGCACAGTTCCGCTCCACTTTCCTAACAGTGGCAATAGGAAGGAGGATGGATTGCAGCCAGAAATGATCTACAGCCGTAATCACCGATCTGACCAGCTCGATGCGTCCTCCAAATGACAATTCAGCGGCTTGCCAACCTTTCACTCTCCTCTGGACGTACTCCACCAAACTATGGCAGTCCTGATCCCGCGCATAGTTGACCGTGAGAGGTACTCCTAAGTAACGCACCGGAAGATCACTCCTCTCGATACCCAGCACGTCAGCCCGCTCGTCCTTCTGGGGATATAGGGAGCTGAAGTACACCCGGCTCTTTCCCCTATTCAACTGAAGGCCCGAGAGGAAATGTAACTCTCCCATAATCTCTGCAAGCGTCTGCATACCCTCCGTCGATGGCTGGATGAACACCAAGAGATCATCTGCATATATGAGGTGGGTGACAGGGGGATCCACCCTCCGAAACAATGGGACCAGCCTCCCTCGATGCACTGCTAGGTCCATCAGGCATGTGAAGTATTCCATAACAAGCGTGAACAGGTAAGGAGACAGGGGGTCACCTTGTCTAAGCCCACGATTGCTCTGGAAGTACCCATAGGGAATGTCCTGGATAAGGACAGAGAAAGTGGGAGACGTGATGCACTCTCGGATCAATGCAACCAGTGGTCCCCGAAATCCATGGCGGACATCAGATAGCAGAGGAAGTCTCGATTGACCATGTCATATGCCTTCCTCAGGTCCAGTTTCACGCATGCCTTCTCCCCTCCGGGTTTGCTAAAGCCCCTCACCATCTCATGAGCCAGGAGGCTGTGCTCAGCAATCGACCTCCCCTTGATAAACGCAGCCTGGTTCGGAGATACCAAGTCCTGCATGATCCCCTCCATCCGCCGGCACATAAGGTGCGTAATTATCTTATAAAGATAATTACAGCACACAATAGGTCTGAAGTCCGTCAGCGCTGTCGCTCCCTCCTTCTTAGGCACCAAGGTCAGGAAGGTGTGGTTCAGCTCTTTCAGCAGCTTCCCTTTGGTGAAGAATTCCTGTACCACCTCCAAGACTTGATGCTTCAGAATGTTCCAGTGGCGTTTGTAGAACCCACTGCTAAAACCATCCGGTCCGGGAGCCTTGCTGGGATCCGCCAGCTTAACAATAGCTTCCACCTCCTCCAAAGTAACAGGGGCAAGAAGAATGCTATTCCCATACGGAGTCACCAATCTCTTCGTAACTATCTCTGGGAACACAGACAAGTAGTCAGTCTGGAAATATAGCTCAGAGTAGTACCTGACCGCCTCGTCCTGGATCACAGCCGGCTCCCCCACAAGATTGCCATCCACATCCAGAAGCTGGGAGATGTGATTCCTATGCTGTCTGGTCCGGATGACATCATAGAAAAACTTGGAGCAACGGTCGCCGTCCTTGAGCTAGAAGCATTTGGCACGCTGAGCCGTGCTAATCTCTTTCTGCAGCCGCAAGATGTTGACTTCTTCGATCAGCTCATTCTCTCTCACCGCCAGGTCCCCATTAAGCATGTCAGCTTGCATGTCTTGCTGGATAGCCCGCAAGTCCACCTTATCTTCTAAGGAAAACTTAGGCAACCCTTCACCCATCTCCGAAGAACCTTCTTCGTGGCCTTGAGACGACGTACCAAGCAGAACTGAGCCGTCCCCTCCTGTCCGCTAGTAAGCCCCTCTGAGACAGCCTCCAGGTAGCCCTCCGAGAGATACTAACTGTTGTTGTACCTAAAAGGACGCGACTTCCCAGGAGACCGAGAAGTGAAGCCAACTCGGATGGGGGAATGATCGCTCGTCCCAGCAGCCAGGCCCTCCGCCGAAGTGTTAGGAAAATGTCGGAACCATTCCCCATTACCCAGAGCTCGATCAAGCTGGCACGCAACCCTGTTCCAGATCGCTTTGTTATGCTAAGTCCAGATGAAGCCTGAGCGTGACAACCCCTGGAGCCCCGCCTGGAGGAGGTATCTCTGAAAATCATATAGGATAGAGTCTGGAACTGGACGACCGTCCACCTTCTCCCCTCGGTGCAGAAGGACATTGAAGTCTCCGATCATAAGAAGTGAAAGGGACGACGAATCTGCAGCTGCTGCGACACGGGAGATGTTACTCCACAGGGACTCCTTTCTTCGTCTGTCGTTGTGGCCGTAGACTGCCCCCAGTAAAAACCGAAAGCCATCCTTGTTCGAGAAGGAGATGGCAATCAACTGCTCCGTCATCAAGATCAAGTCTCCATCCCAGCTCTTCGAGTTCTATCTAACCCAGATCCTGGCCATGTCACACAGAGCCAGGTTGTGCAGTTGGGCCCAATGGGATGGGATCCGCCGAGTAAGAGTCTTTTCACCTTTGATCTTGGTTTCTAATAGAACAGAGATGTCACATTTCTCTCTATGAAGAACCCCACAAATCTCTCTCCACCTCCCTAGCGAACACGTCCCCCTCACATTCCAGGCGATAATAGCCATTAATTAATGAGAGGATGGGTCCCCTGGGAAACACCCGGATCAGCACCTGGGGGATGTGCCACATCCGACGCTAATAGAACCTCCTCCATCCCAGTTGGAATGGCCTGCTGGGGAACGTCCTGAGAGAGCACCAGCGCCCAGGCAGGGTTGTCAACACACACTGCCTCCTCTCTGTCAGAAGGAAGCCCCCCCTCCCTGGAGGGGCCGTCACTCAGCGGCCCAATAGCACGTCACTTCCTACAGTAGACCTACCCCTCAGCCGCCCCGCCACCCCCTCGCGTCTCGATCTCCGACGCCACCATGCCTCTAGTAATCATACTTCTCTGCTCCGGGCAAGTGGTCAACTTCCCACTCGTGGAGGCTAGCTGGGTAGAGACAATAAGGCTCATCCCGCCATCACTCACTGGATGTGTAACCCCTTCCACCAAGACCTCCTCGCCACTGTCATCTCTGGAATCCATGTCACAGGGTGAGTCAGGAGCCTCACTAAGGGGAGCAGTAGGCTCCATCGGAGGTCCAACCGCCGAGCAGGTACTGGCCAGATGCCCAAAACAGGTACAGCGTGAACAGGTAGGTGGGACCCATTCGTATTCTACCCTCTGGGTTAGCACCTCTCCAGAAGGAATCTCATTTTCCAACATCTTCGGTAACTCCCCCCCAGCCCGAATCTCCACAAAAATTCTGGCGTACATCAACCTTGACCGAAAGGCAGTAGCTTCATCCGCCTTGATCGGGGTGCCCACCAAGCTCGCCAGACGCATCAGCAGAGGGATACTCCAGAATCGGACAGGGAACTCAGGAAAGCGAATCCATACAGGGATGGCATTCAGGACTTCCCTCTCACATCTAAGATCCGGGGTCCATTCCTTCAGAATGATAAGCCTGCTGTCGAACGTCCAGGGGCCGCCTTGGAGGATTCGTGCGACATCCTCCGCAAGACCAAACTTCACATAGTAGAAGCCGTTCTCGCGAGCAAAGAACTCCATACTCCCCTTCGGCTGCCATACACGGGCTGCATAACCCTGGATCTGTCCGTAGAACGGCTTGTTACCTAGGACGTACAAAACCAGAGTGTTCTCCCAGTATGCTGTCACCTTTTCTATCTCCGCAGGGAACGAGGCCCGGAAACCCCTCCCTGCCTTGATTGGCGGTACATACTCCATCGAAGTGGGAGTTTTCGGCCCCACAGGTTTGCAGATATCTGCCCAAGACCTTCCAGCCGGTCGTGTATTCGTCCCATGTGGCCTGGGGACCCCCTCCGGGAGGTGAGACCGATGCCCCTGATCGCTGAGATCGACCACCTTACTCTTCCCCTTATCCGTCGCGGTCGCCTTTGGCCGCCAGCCCACCGACCTACCTGCAGACACCACAGGGCCACGGGCCGATGGCAGCACCCCTGACCCGCCCTGTCGTCTATCAGCCAGATGTCGATCCCTAACATGTCCCTGTCCTCCTCCTACCTTTCCTCCGGTCTTCGTCACACGGCGACGTGTAACCGTCGTCCAACCTCCTCCCTCCATCTGGCTCCCCTGAGATCCAGATCCTGCACCAAATTCGAAGTTAGGGGCGTTTGAGCCACCCCGCAGGATCCGATCCCCTTCCGACACCGAAACCGACTTCGCCACCGCCGTAGGGGGGGCTCCGCCGCACGACGCTGGCCTGGGGGGTCCGCCCGACCCACCCATCATTGCTCCGCCCCCCCCCCCCAACCGCCTGGGGGGGCTCCGCCGCACGCCGCTGCTCCGGGGGGTCCGCCCGACCCCCCCATCTTTGATCCCGCCCCCCTCCCCCCCACCGCCTGGGGGGGTGCCGCTGTTCGCCGCCGCTCCGGGGGGTCCGCCCGACCCCCCCTCCTTTGCTCCCGCCACCCCCCGACGCCTGGGGGGGCACCAACGCCGACCAGGGGGGGCATGCCGACCCCCCCTTCTTACTCGAGGTCCTCCCCCTGCCGGCAAGAGGGTTGCCGCGGGGGAGGGACCCTAGCCGCGCGCTCAGGATCGCCCGCTCCCTTTGCTCCCGAAGCCATCATATATATATATTTGATGTGACAAAGCCATCATATATTCTCGTTCTGGCTTCATCTGGACTTGGCATAACAAAGCTATTCGGAATAGGGTTGCATGCCAGCTTGATAGAGCTCTGGGTAATGGGAAATGGTTCTGTCATTTTCCTAACACTTCGGCGGAGGGCTTGGCTGCTGGGACGAGTGATCGTTCCCCCATCCGGGTTGGATTCACTTGTCGGACTCCTGGAAAGGCCCGTCCTTTTAGGTACAACAACAGTTGGTACCTTTCTGAGGGCTACCTGGAGGCTGTCACAGAGGGGCTTGATAGTGGTCAGCAGGGGACGGCACAGTTCCGATTGGTCCGTCGTCTCAAGGCCACGAAGCAGGCTCTTCGGAGTTGGGTGAAGGGGTTGCCGAAGACTTCATTAGATGATAAGGAGGTGGAACTGCGAGCTATCCAGAAAGGCATGCAGGCTGACATGCTCAATGGGGATTTGGCGGCAAGAGAGAAGGAACTGATTGAAGAAGTCAGCATCTTGCGGTTGCAGAAGGAGATTAGCTCGGCTCAGCGTGCCAAATGCTCCTGGCTCAAGGACGGCGACCGGTGCTCCAAGTTCTTCTATGATGTCATCCGGACCATGCAGCATAGGAATCACATCTCCCGGCTTCTGGATGTGGATGGCAATCTTGTGGGGGAGCCGGTTGCGATTCAGGGCGAGGCGGTCAGGTACTACTCTGAGTTGTATTTCCAGACTGACTACTTGTCTGTGTTCCCAGAGATCATTACGAAGAGATTGGTGACTTCGTACGGAAATAGTATTCTTCTTGCTCCCGTTACATTGGAGGAGGTAGACGCTATTGTCAAGCTGGCGGATCCCAACAAGGCTCCAGGCCCGGATGGCTTTAGCAGTGGTTTCTACAAACGCCACTGAGATACTCTGAAGCATCAAGTCTTGGAGGTGGTGCAGGAATTCTTCACCAACGGAAAGCTGCTAAAAGAGCTGAACCACACCTTCCTCACCTTGGTGCCTAAGAAGGAGGGAGCAACAGCGCTGGCGGACTTCAGACCTATTGCGTGCTGTAATTATCTTTATAAGATAATTACGCACCTTATGTGCCGGCGGATGGAGGGGATCGTGCAGGACTTGGTCTCCCCGAACCAGGCTGCTTTTATCAAGGGGAGATCGATTGCTGAGCACAGCCTCCTGGCTCATGAGATGGTGAGAGGTTTTAACAAACCGGGAGGAGAGAAGGCTTGCGTGAAACTGGATCTGAGGAAGGCGTATGACATGGTCAACCGGGACTTCCTTTGCCATCTGATGTCCGCCATGGGTTTTGGGGACCATTGGGTTGGCCTGATACGAGAGTGCATCACGTCCCCCACTTTCTCGGTCGTCATACAGGGCATCCCCTATGGGTATTTCCAGAGTAATCGTGGGCTTCGGTAAGGCGACCTCCTGTCTCCTTGCCTGTTCACGATTGTTATGGAATACTTCACTTGCCTGATGGATTTGCAGCGCACCGAGGGAGGCTGATCCCACTGTTCCGGAGGGTGGATCCCCCAGTCACCCACCTCATTTATGCTGATGATCTCTTGGTGTTTATCCGGCCTTCGATGGAGGGTATGCAGACGCTTGCTGAGATTATGGGAGAGTTGCATTCCTTATCGGGTCTTCAGCTGAACAGGGAGAAGAGCCGGGTGTACTTCAGCTCCTTATGTCCCCAGAAGGAGGAGCGGGCTGACGTGCTGGGTATCGAGAGGAGTGATCTTCCGGTGCGATATTTAGGAGTACCCCTCACGGTCAACTAGCGTGGGATCATGATTGCCATAGTTTGGTGGAGTACGTCCAGAGGAGAGTGGAAGGTTGGCAAGCCTCGGGATTGTCTTTTGGCGGTCGCATTGAGCTAGTTCGGTCAGTGATTACAGCTGTTGCTCATTTCTGGCTACAATCTATCCTCCTTCCTATCGCTAGTGTTAGGAAAGTGGATCGGATATGTGCAGATTTCATTTGGAGAGGGGGTATGCATGCGATCTCTTGGGAGCAGCTCTGTCGTCCCAGGAAGGAGGGAGGAGTGGGGATTAGGCCTCTGCTGGAGATTCGGGAGGCCTCCGCGCTTAAGCTGGCATTGAAATTCTTAAATGGGGGGTCTCTCTGGGCTGCCTAGATGCATAGCAGATATGTGAAGCAGGACAATTTTTGGACGTGTACTTCTGACAACAATCATTCTGTCACGTTCAAGACTGTCCTGAGACACAGGAGGATTCTCAAGTCTGCTATCAGGAAGGTCATGAAGGATGGGTCTGGAACGGACCTCTGGCGAGATCCCTGGATAGATCGTTGCTCGTTATTGGACATCAGGGGGGCTCAGACTCACCAGGAGGACAGGCGGGGCCTGACGTGTAGTCGGATTATTCGCGATGGGGAGTGGAGGCCGGAGTCCTATCGTTTTACCATGGAGCTGGGAGAGATCATTAGCAATATTGCTATTGATCCGGATCTGCCTGCAGATCGGTGGATTTGGGAGCCGACTGGTGCGTCCACGAGTACTGGGGAGTTCCAATTCAGGAGTTGCTACAATCTCATCAGGCGCACTTTTCCTCAGAGTCCTGACTACGATTTCGTATAGTGCAAGGGTCTGGCAAGGAAGATGCAGCTCTGTCTATACAAGCTCCTATTGGGTCGCCTTCTTACTCGAGATCGGTTGAGTTCTTTTGGAGTGCCGGTCCCGGATCCCAAGTGTGTGTTGTACGGGGTGGAGCTAGAATCTATCAGCCACATCTTCTTTGAGTGTGACCTGGCTTGGCAGATCTGGAAGGAGCAAAGTCGGAAATTAGGAGGTTGTGACTCCGGAAAGAGTACTGGGGCCATCATTACGGTGATCCGAGATAGTAGAGGCCGAGGGGAGGACTGGTTTCGGACCGCCAGGGTTCGTCTGGCTGCTTCGGTTTGGCATGTCTGGCGGGAACGAAATCGTCGGATATTCGAGGGACTGGTTACTCCTCTGATGGGCATGCTTCATAACATCGAATTTGATGTAAATGTTATGAGGTCTTGATGAGTGAGATTCCCCACTTTGATTGTATGTTGTACGATTACTGTGTTACTTTGGAATAAAATTTACCCTTTTTCCAAATATATATATATATATATATATATATATATATATATATATATATATATATATATATATATATATATATATATAGAGAGAGAGAGAGAGAGAGAGAGAGGGGGAGGTGGGATGGCACCTCACTCTCAAATGAGGGTAGTGGTGACGTGGCATCATCCCAGCCCTCCATCTCATATTTTGAGAAAAGTATGTCAGCCGTTAGATGGGTTTAGAGGGGGGGGATCAAAAAATTTCAGAAGCATAGAGGGAGAGAGGCGAGCAAAAAAACGAGGTGCTGTCTTCTTCCTCCTCTTCCTTCCTTTCTCTTCTTCATTTTTTCTTCAAAAAATCGAAAGGGAGCAGAGAGGGAGAGAGAGAGAGAGAGAGAGAGAGAGAGAGAGAGGTGCTGCCGGTTGATCTTCAAATCCTTCTTCTTCCTTCTCCTCCTCAACTAGCTCGGATTCAACGATGATTCAAAAGGTATTTGGGCGAATTCCATTTTTTTCTTTCAACGAAAATAGTTTAGAGGTATTAGAGCAAAATTAGGGTTAATATTTTTGAACTTTTGACTATGAAATTAGGGGTTTTATTTCTGAAATTAGATGCTTCATATGTTTTATTATTTGGGCTTAATTGCTAATTGATACCCTCAACTATTCCGCTTTTTCAACTTGATACCCTAAACTTTTTTTTGTAACAAGTTGATACCCAAAGATTTTTTTGGACGAAAATACCCCTCATCCTTCCCGAAAATTACCCCCCTTTCCCCCAACCCCCCCCTGCTAGCTTCGGCCGGCCTCCCCCCCTCCCTGCTAGCTTCGCCCCCCCCCCCCTCCCGCTCGAGCCCGGCCAAGCCCGCCGCCGCAGCAGCAGCAGCAGCAGGCGCAGCAGCAGCAGCAGGCGCAGCAGCAGGCGCAGCAGCAGCAGCAGCAGGCGCAGCAGCAGCGGCGGCCGGCGCAGCAGCAGCGGCGGCCGGCGGCGGCGGGCTTGGCCGGGCGCGAGCGGGGGGGGGGTGGGGGGGGGCGAAGCTAGCGGGGGGGGAGGAGGGGTGGTCGGAGTGGGGAAGGGGGTGGAGGGAAGGAAGAAGGAAGGGCATTCTCGGTATTTTTAAAAATTTAGGTATCAAGTTGAAAAAAAAAATAATAGTTGAGGACCAAGTTGTTACAAAAAAAAGTTTAGGATATCAAGTTGAAAAAGCGGAATAGTTGAGGGTATCAATTAGCAATTAAGCCTATTATTTGTGAAATTAGGGTTAAGCTCCTCTCTCGCGATTTGCAGACCACACCACTGTGCTGCCGTCGCTCTCCACCATCACTGACGAAGCTCCATATAGGCGAGGTGTGATTTAACTCTGCTTGGTTAATTTTCTTTGGTTTTGTTTTCATTTCGTTAATCTAGTCGACAAACGTTAAGTTGAAAAAAAATAGTTCTATTAAGTTGAAGAAAACGTCATTCATATTTTGTTCATTCGTTATTGTGTTTAATTGTGTAGGAGATGGTGTTGATATGGGAGATGGTTTAAGAGATGGAGGTGCAAATGATTTGGACACCATTACGTCGAAGATAGGAATGGAGTTTGCTACACAGGAGGATGCGTATAGTTTTTATAACGGGTATGCATTGAAAATGGGATTTGGAACTAGATGGTCATCTACTAGTAAGTCTAGGTCTGATCCCAATTTAGTCATATCCAGATTAATTGTATATAACAAGGAAGGAAAAAGGAGAGTCTTGAAGAAACCAATTGTGGACGAAGAGTTAGATCATCGTCGTGAGATACGGGTGGATTGCAAAGCAATGATCAAGAGTTACCTCACAAAGTCAGGAAGATGGAGAGTTGGCAAATTTGTTCCTGAACATAACAATCACGAGTTATCCACTCTATCGAAAGCAATAAAGCATCGGTCTCATAAAAAGGTCCATCGTCAACCAGTAGTGAAGAACTTAATTACTCAGCTAGATATTGCGAAGGCATATCAAACGCAAGCATTGCAAGGGTTGTCAATTCCTTCGAGCCTTTGTGCGCCCGCACGCGTTCTTCCTGGAAAGTTCAAGGCTAATAACTTGAACTTGTTTAACTACGAATTACATCGCATCATCTATTCCACCTTACTTCCAAAATCCACTTCTAAAGATGATGTTACTGCACTTGAGCTTTCTGCTCTTTATCATATTCTTAAGGGGATTCCTTTTTCTGCCCCTAAGACTATCATTCAGATGATAGGTAGATGTCGCGGGAGAGACCGCAACCTATCTTATGCGATGCTCATTCCTCGCATTTTTTAGAGATTTGATATTGATTTATCTACTTGTGCTGTCGACTCCGAGCCCAAGTTTCTCAAACTTTCTCGTCGCATCATTGCATCTGTTCCTCCACCTACTCCTCCTGCACCTACTCCTACAGATCCCACAGCACCTGTTCCTCCTCATTCTTACCCTATGACATTTGAGGGTATCCATCAGCACTTATCAGATCTGCAGTCTTTTTATGTTGAGACCTCTAGGGAACACAAGTTTCGTGATATGACTCGGTTCCAGGCGATTGCCAACTCCTTCGTCGATCTGAGGTTTGCGCAGACGGGTCATTCTGCTACCTCTCTGCCTCGAGACCCTTCTGTTTCTGGCTACCGCATTGACGACGAGGCGGTTCACTCTCTGTTCCAGCCAGAGAACGCATATGATTGGTATCGTACCGCTGGCGCCACTCCTCGCACTTCTGGCGCTGGAACTTCTAGAGCTGGTCCTTCTGGACATGCTGGAGCTGCAGCTGATGACATTGATGATGATGATGAGTTTTGAGATGTTAGATTATTGAGACTGTTACTTTTTGTCTTATGTTTACTTGGAAATGCTCCGACATTCCAAGATTATATCAGTACTCTTTTTTTAGTACTTTTTCTATTATGTGACTATTCATGGACATGGTTTTATGCCTCAGTTTTGGCATCTTAGTCTATTTCAGCACTTTATTTGTTTCAGTTTAATAGTAGCACTATCTATCTTTTGTTGCTTCATTCTTTATTAACTGCCTGTGACAAATACATGCCTGTGTTGTTTCTACCATGACTGTCATGCTTATCTATGTTTATTGTGTTTTCTTCACTGTTTGTTACTTATGCATTGATTGCGGGGGAGCTTTCTCTTATACAATTATTTTGCTAAGTGACAACGGGGGAGAAATAAGGATTTAACATTTTTTTTGTGTGAATACAGATTATGAACAATTTTTGATTACTATTTTGAATTGATTCCAAGCTTAGATGTTATATCGGCAAGGTTTGTTAATTATCAAAATGAGGGAGATTGTTGGCCCATTGGTCATGGTCAAACCTGATTTTAATAATTGATCAAACTCTGTCTCGATATAATTACAAGTCAACTCAGATGTTTACCTACGACGTTTTGGACACTGCTCAACAATGGTTATCAACAATGTTCAAGACTGAAGCCGTTTGCCATTCAGAATGTACTTCCTGCTAAGCAATGTAATTTTTCATTTTATTGAGTCTAGGAATACATTGTACACCAAGTCGTACTGGTAAATAGGCTATCCGAAAACGTTTTTCAAAACCATCATATTCTTTTACAAATGACCTACGTTTTTGAAAAACATTCTTTTTACAAACAGCTTCTGAAGGATCTTTCAAAAAGCCAAAATTTATTTTTTCCAAATGAACTGGCAGAACCCCAGGAGAACTCGGGCCGAGTTCGGCCAGAGTTCGGCCATGTGGAACGTTAGTGAACGTTGGGTTTTTGAACTTGGGCATCCTTTAGTTACGGGTTGTTACAAAGAGTTTTGTCCGAATTCTGCCAGAGTTCTGTCTTTGGAAAAACTATAAATAGAGAAGTTTTTTGATCATTTCAACACACCAATTCACTTTCAATCTCTTCTCTTCCTAAGCTTACATTCTTCCAAAGAGTTCTAAAAGCTTTCATTTTCAAATCCCAAGCCAGTTACAATCCTCTAGTCGATTTGCCAGTGCGGTACGGTCTAGAAGTTTCAGAGTGATTGTAATCAGAGGCTTGATAGAAGATTCAACTCTTCACAATTGAAGTTGGTCGAGTTCTTCGTATCAAAGCTCGCGTCTGTAGAAGTTGCAAGGACTTCGTATGAAAACTTGCGGAATTTTCCAATAGTGGATTCAACTGGAAGCTAGAGTTCTTCCGACTGGACTAGTCCTCACAAGAGGGAAACCAGTATAAATCTCGGTGTTTGCGTTTGCCTTCTGATCACTTTTAAATTCTGTCATTTACTTTTTGTGATTATTATTTTATCTGTGATCTAACTGCTAACAAGGTTTTAATTAGCAATATTCCGATGCCTACTCTATTCACCCCCCCTCTAGAGTATTCTGTTTTACGATTTCGTTCCTACAGAAACTTGCTGTTACAGCAAGTATCAATTAGGACTGCCAGCACCCTAGCAGTCCTAATTGAATATAGGACTGCCAGAGGGGTGGCAGTCCTATTTGTAAGTTTCTGTAATTTAGCACGGAGAATGGTCATTCTTCTCGTGTAAATTGACACGAGAATGGTCATTCTCCTACGTTTTAACACTGGGAATGGCCATTCTCCGTGTAAATTAAGACGAAGAATGGTCATTCCTGTGCATTTTATGGCCAGTTGAAACTTTGGAGGGCCATAACTTTTGACTGGGAGGTCGAAACGAGGTCCGATTTATCGCAAAATGAGCGTATCTTCGAGGAGCCTGAGATTAACATCTTCTTCGTTAGACGACCTTCCGAAATTTTAGAATCACAAAAAAATGATGTTTGGACCTTCGTTTTAGCACTTTTGTCAAAATTTTAGAATCGCAAACAAATATTAATTCAATGACTTACAAATATGACTGCCACCCCCTGGCAGTCCTATATTGAATTAGGACTGCCATGGTGCTGGCAGTCCTAATTGATACTTGCTGTAACAGCAAGTTTCAATTAGGACTGCCAGCACCCTGGCAGTCCTAATTCAATGTAGGACTGCCAGGGGGGTGGCAGTCCTGATACTGTGTCAGATAGCCATTCTCCGTGCTAAATTATACGGAGAATGGCCATTCTCCGTGCTAAATTACATGGAGAATGGTCATTCTCCGTGCTAAAACACAGGAGAATGGTCATTTATATAACAACAAGTTTCAATTAGAACTGCCAGCACCCTGACAGTCCTCCTTTTGTGTAGGACTGCCAGGGGGGTGGCAGTCCTAATTGAAACTCTCTGTGATAGAGAGTTTGAAAACTCTCATCATAGAGTCTTACAAATAGGACTGACAGGGGGGTGGCAGTCCTGATACTGGATCAGATACTTTAACAAATTGGTATATTTTGCCACACATACTTGCACACATGTAAACACATATAACACATATATCACACCTGTAAACACATATAACACAGATAGCACACAGGTAGACACATATAACCCAGATAGCACACAGGTAGACACATATAACACAGATAGCACACAGGTAAACACATATAACATACTGAACTTCATATTTCACTGTATACAAAATTTACTCCATATAGATTAGTGGACTTCATATTTCAATGTATACAAAAGTGGTCCTCCATATACAAAATGTCAAACTGTAAATATATCCATACTTAGTCGATTTCGACGTCGTAGTAGTCAGCCATCACAGTTTGTCGTCCCGGGCGATTTCGGGCCAATCTGGATATCACTAAAACTATGTTGTTTTTTCGTCCAACTTCTCGACACCAATGTACCGCACCCTCGCTTGATTCAAAACAAAGATCGATCCAGAATAAATGGGCTACATTGACTGCAATTGTAGCAGGTACCGCAAAATCGAAAGATCTCAAGTCCTACAATAGAATTTAAAAGTTAATACAATTAGACAACATCATAAAGCAAATAGGTTTCGTATATTAGGACTGCCAAAGAGGTGGCAGTCCTTCACATATGTAGGACTGTCAGGCCCCTGGCAGTCCTACATATGTGAAGGACTGCCACCTCTCTGGCAGTCCTAATCTATGATCGGGACTGCCAGAGAGGTGACAGTCCTCTGTGTCACAACCCGATTTTTTATTCGATGAAAAGTTAAAATTTAGTTACCAAGAGGGCTTCTGATGCATCAAAGTGTTCTTCGGACGTGGCAGGAAGAGAGTATACAATATTTGATGATCCCGGTTGTTCCATGTTCAATATTTTTCTACATTAAACACATAATTCAACTTTTTATATGTGAAATTCATGTTTAAAATATTAAACATATATTAATTCGATGACTTACCAATAAATGAGAGAAGTCAATGACCTAGAGTTGAGGGAAAAATTTGGGATAAAATTCAATGACCTAGAGTTGAGAGAAAAATTTAAAAAAAATGTAGGTTGGGGAAAAACTTGGGGTTAAATTCTTTAACCTAGAGTTGAGGGAGAGAAGAAAATAGTTGAGGGAGAAAAAAAAAGAGTAGAGGGAGAGAGAAAAAGAAAACAAAAGTTGGTATTTATACCTTTGCTTGGGCTAGCCCCAAGTAAAAAAAATTGATGGCAAACTTGTAATATTTTGAAACATTTTTGGGCTAGCCCCTAGCAAAACGGGTGGTGCCCTTAGAAAAAACCTTTAACAAATCATAAACATACTTCTCCTTTTTTTTTTCTTTCAAAATCCGAAAGTGCATAGCGCTGACCCCTTCGAACCAAGTAGCTATGCTCCCGTGTGTGAACATAAGTGATCACATACCGAAGACATGGTAGGGGTGAGCATTTGGTTTGTTCGATTTCAATCGAACCAAAATAGTTAAAATCGAATAAACCGAAATTCTAAAAATTCAAAATTGAAATCGAACCGAAATTAGCCAAAACCGAAATCGATCCGAGTAATCAATTCAGTTTATTCAGTTTGTTCGTTTGGAATTATATTGTTTAGGATCGAGCCCAAAATTGTGATCGTAGTTAAATATATATTGAAAATGATGATTTTTATACATACATTTATTGTATTTCACAGTTACGTCCAAAGTTGGACTAGTTGTTAAATTATCAAAGTTGGCTTTCAAACACATACTTAGAATTATTGTTTTCAAAATATGTACATTTATAATCGCAAAATATATATAAAATTGCGAGTATTTACATAATTACATAAGTCTTATTCGGTTTTTAGTTTTCGTCCGAAATTAAAATCCAAAACCGAAACTGGAATCGAATAAGGAATCCCAGTATTTTCAAAACCGAACCAAAATTTTTTCGAACCGAACTCAATCTCTTATTATATTCGGTTAGGCTCATTTTTCGATCTAAAATCGAATAATGCTCATCGTTATAGCACCGTTAGTAGATGGTGTTCAAAATTTTATCTTGAGGCACAAATTTTTTTAAAAAAGGTAAATGTAGAACGGGTTGGACTTGTATGAGAATAGTAGGCAATGGTAAATTTAGCTCCCGTCCTAAAGATTGTGTGGTCAAAAATTGATATAAAAAATAATAATAATGTAAAATCTATAATCTAAAAGTGGGACCAGAGATGGAGCTTACTATTCTACAAAATGAGTTCCTATAATCTAATATCTAGAAATTGGGAGACCCAAGTGTCATGTGGATGGAGTGGAACCGAAAATCTAGAAACTGAAAATGGAAAGGAACTTACTATTCCAGCAAATGAACTTCAAATTTCAGAATCTAAAATTTGAGACCGGAGGTGAGGCGATACGCTTGTTGGGTGTTTGGCAAAGAAGTTTGGAATAGAGAAAGGTTATTTCTAAGGGCACCACCATATTTGCTAGGGGGCAGCCCAAGCAGGTGGAGAAATTGCTAGGGGGCACCCAAAATTTACTTGGGGACAACCCAACCCTCCAAACCCTAATTTCTTCCCTCTTCTCTTTTCTCCTCCTCCTCCTTCCTCCGGCGGCGGCGCCACCACCACTACCAGCAGCCACCGCCACCGCCGCCTCCTTCATCCTTCTCCTCCCTTCTCCAAACCCTAATTCCCTCTCCCGCCATGGCTTACAGGACCCTGGAGATGATCTCCTACAGCCACCGCCACCGTCGCGTCGATCGCCGTCGATCCGAGGTCGGCGCAGAGGTCTCCTCCTTCCTCCATGTCGCCGTCCTCCTCCTCCTTCCTCCATGTCGCCATCCTCCTCCTCCTTACTTCGGCCTTCTCCTCCTCCTTCCTCCATGTCGCCATCGCCGGAGCTCCTCGACGCGGTCAAGGGGAAGCAGTCGCAGGCTCCTCGGTTCCTTAGCTACCAGGTCAGGATTGGGAATGATTTTCTTCCATCTCCGAGGAGGACTGCCACCTTGTTGGCAGTCCTAACGTATGTTAGGACTGCCAACTTGCTGGCAGTCCTAGGACTGCCAGCAAGTTGGCAGTCCTAACGCTGGCAGTCCTAGGACTGCCACCTTGTTGGCAGTCCTAACGCTGGCAGTCCTAGGACTGCCACCTTGTTGGCAGTCCTAACGTATGTTAGGACTGCCAACTTGCTGGCAGTCCTAGGACTGGCTTGGGCTGCCCCCAAGTAAAAAAATTGATGACAAACTTGTAATTTTTTTTGAACATTTTTGGACTGCCTCCAAGTAAAAAGTGTGGTGCCCTTAGAAAAAACCATAGAGAAATGGGTTTTAAAAAGTAGATGGTACAAACAAACGGATTCAGGGATTAAACACAAACCCGCATTTTAACACGATCCACTACTCTAACCCACCCGCCTCTCTTCCACAAGTTTATTTGCACATCACCCCCTCTTGATTTCAAAATTTTTGTTACTGTATTCTCCCAAAGTACCCCCGAAATTTTCCGAGCGAGAGGTGGTGGAGCAGAAAGTATGGGTTCGGCCGACTCGCAGATGGAAGACCTCTTCGAGCAGAAGAAGCCCATCAAGAACCCTCTCGTTCCGATTGGTAAAGGCGCCTCCTTTATTCCTCTTTGCTTCCTCGAATTTACTGCTGTTAATAATGTTTCATTTAGGGATTGTGTCCATGAACTCATCGATATGTTGTTAAATTTGCAATTGTGCGAATAACCCATGTGTTGGCATGCCTAGTTTGTACTGATTCAATTGCAAAGATGGGTTCTTGAAGTATATGTCTCACGGACACGGATACGACACTGCACGGTAAAGATACGGCGGCACGGACATGAATGTCGTGTCCAGTATGTGTAGGAAACACGGCCCACATTTTTGTAGGTGTCTGTGCTTCCTAGCTCGAAGTGCATCTGTAGAAGATTTGTAAGAATCCGTGAAAGCAAGTAATGTATTTTGTTTTTTGATGACCCTTTTGGTGTGTTTGTAATGTCTTTGTCAGTTGTATTCCTCCCCAAAATTTACGGCATTTTTATATTGTACTGAACTGCTCAATACATCATTCTTGCTAAGGTTTCTAGTAACTTAGTGGGCAACTAACGGATCGCAAATCCCACTTGACAATCTTTAGGCCACATGTTATGAAGCACGGGCACTTCAAAAATAATTGCCCTGTCCTTGTTGGGTCATGTTGGACACATATTGGACGCTACGTGTACACTCCAAAATACACTAGGAAATAGTTAGTGTGTCCGTGCAAAATAGGACACCAAAGAAGCTGAGGGTCCGTTTGGATAGGTTATCTGAAATTTTGTTCTAAAAACAGTTTTCAAAGAAAGAAGTTATAAAGTTGTTTTCTGTATATACATTTTCTGACATTGCGTTTGGTTACTTTCATATGAAAATAGTTTTAAGAAAATTTCAAAATTCTGTTTCGTAAATTTTTTTCAAAAAATAATTTTTAAGCCATCTCTGTGTCCTGTGTCACAGTATTCTGAGTCCTGTATCACAACTGAGTTCCCTCATCTGTGTCCTCAGTCCTGTGTCACAACTGAGTTCCCATCTCTGAGTTCACAAGAGTCCTGTGTTACAACTGAGTTCCCATCTCTGAGTTCACAAGAGGTCCGACATCTCGTTCCTCCTCCTCCTTCCGCAAACCTGTCCCGCCGCCTACGTCGAGGTCCGAGGTCGAATCCTCATCCACCTTCCTCAAGGACGTCGGCTAGGGTTTCGAGGAAGGCGAGGAGGGAGGGGAAGTGGATAGGGATCCGAAGGTTGGAGGTCGGCGGCGAGGCGGAGCAGGTGGAGCATGGGGGAGTTGAGGCGGAGGAGACTTGTCACTCCCCGACTCGCCAATTCGGTCGCCCTCGCCTTGACTCGAGATAAATCGATCAACAAAGTCGGGGCGTGATGCCGTACAAGTCTATATTGGACTTGTACAAGGCAAGAACGTGCACTTGATAATTTTTTTTAGACAACGAGTTGAAATTAAACAATGCAGAGAATTGAAGACGCAGAATAGGAAGAAATTTAGCTTTTCATTCATAAAACTTGTAAAATATGTGTAAGGTCATTTTTACAATTCATATACCGTTGCGGCTACATGTTTGAAACACAAAAGAAAAATTCTCGACAAGTTGCCATGAAATAATTCTTGTCGTTCCATACATTCATGCCCCTTTATACATTTGAACAAAAGGCCTTCGATCTGAATTGGACTTCAAAATACTTCAAAATAAGAGAGCTTCATGCCGCCTCACGTTCTCCAGCTTCAGTCTAGTCTTGAGCTCCCGCAGCACGCTCGACACCTAGGGAGTTGGGGATTAGCACACTTGCTAGTGGACGGGACGAACCCACTCGTCTAAACCGACACTGCTTATTAAGGATTTTAGCATACGAAGTGATCTTGCTATTTAGAACTATATGATTTGCAGTTCATATCGAAGGCAACATTTTAAGCAGTAAACAACATAACCAATTTTAACTTATCTTACCACGGTCGTGCTCCTTTCCTGCATAAAATAAATATAATACTTACCACCTGCACAAGATAATAGGTGAGCATGCAATCTATCTTATATGTGGTCATTGGTGATATCGACACCATGAAGGACGATTACGTAGCATTGCGATGTGCCCTACCAGTCCAGGTTGCAAGCCTAACTGGAGGTCTCGCAATATCTCGCGCCGAAGTACGATTCCATAATTTTTTTCTAGGTCGATCCGGTCCCAGTGTCCCGGGTACCGTTTCGAGGAAAGCTAACCCTGTGCACAAATCGTCCATGACCATGCAAATGCATGACAGTTCAATATGTATGAAATAGCATAGCAGACAGTATTAATCACAATAATCATTTCTTACTCGTGCGAGAGTGCTGTCTCAAAACCGTACGTTCTGATTTAGCATCCCGTAGGCACCAAATTCTCCGAGGAACCATATGCCGCAATCAACGTTTTTATCATGAAATAATTCTATCTGTTTTCTAGAACCTTATCTTTTCTCTTTTTGGTGTGAAACTTATATTTTCGGAGTAAATTACTCTAAATTTATACAGTTATCCCAAGTTCTTGATCTTAGTGGCAAAGCATACATTCGGTTAGCATCATCGATTTGAACGTTGAACTTTAAAAATTTGTTGGCAGGAAGGAGTAGAAAAGAAGAGGTCGAATCATTCACCTAAAGAGATTGCGTCGAGAGTAGGAGATCGCTTTGCGACGGTCAAGCATCAGTTACACGAACTCCGGCAATGGCACGAGCATCATGTTAGAATCCCTTCTTCAATCATTTCTTCGAAATTCCCAAAGGTGCAATCAGAAATTGACGCGAAAGCACACTTATCAAACCCAAGCAACAAATCATTCAAAAAGCCAAGAAAACCAAGAAAATCAACAACAGACAAGTTGCGTCGCTCTCTTTAGAGTTCATTCGCCAAGACACGTCCGCTGCATCTAGGACTTATTCCAGCAGTACCCGATCCATTAGTTGGAACTATACTTATATCATTCGTCCAAATCGATTTTATTGATGCCATAGTTTTCGTATACCAAACTCGTCGCTGAGTCAGACTAGCCATCTATGTTTTCGAACATGTCTGATTTGCCACGAGCCTATTACATAGTGTTTCGCCCCAACGGAAGCGAGACACTACACAATATACCACTAAGAAAAAGTTTCGTCCCGAAACTTAAGAACAAGGGTCTGACCTTCGTCGACGAAAAGTAAAGGGTACTTCTCATTCATTTCCGCCTCTAGCTCCCACGTTGACTCCTCAACTGAATGGTTGTGCCAGAGCACGTGAACCAAGGACATCGATCGGCTTCGTAGGATCTTTTTTTTGCGGTCCAAAATTTGCGCGGGCTCCTCTGAGTATGATAGATCGGCGCGCAGCTCCAACTGATCGAGGCTAACCACATGACTTGGGTCATGCACGTACTTCCGGAGTTGGGAGACGTGGAAGACGTCGTGTACTTCAGCCAGGACAGGAGGTAGCGCAATCGAGTCAACTGTCGTCATTCTTTCGAGAATCTCGAATGAGCCTACGAATCTCGGGCTTAACTTGTCCTTAACTCCGAACCGCATAACACCCGCATCGGCGTCACCTTCAGAAACATATGGTCCCCGACCAGAAACTCTAATGGTTGCCGACGAGTATCTGCATAACTTTTCTATCGACTCTGAGCAATACGGAGCTTGTCTCGAATCATGCGGACCTTCTCAACGACTTGTTCGACTAGTTCTGGCCCGAGCACCTGTCGCTCCCTGACTTCGTCCTAACAGATCGGAGATCGGCACATCCTCCCGTAAAGCGCCTCGTAGGGAGCCATCTGGATGCTTGATTGATAACTGTTGTTGTACGCAAACTCCGCAAGCGGCAAATGCGTGTCCCAACTAGTCTTCAGATCAATTGCACATAGAAGCAACATCTCTTCTAGGATCTGATTCACCCTTTCTGTCTGGTCACCGGTTTGCGGGTGGTACGCGGAGCTAAAATTCAGCTTAGTGCCTATTGCCGCTTGCAGACTCATCCAGAAATGCGACAAGAATCGCCCATCTCTATCCGAAACGATTGTGGCAGGTACCCCGTGGAGTCGAACAATCTCATCGATATAAATCTGAGCTAACCGATCGACGCTCCAGGATACTTTGATAGCGATGAAATGAGCGAATTTGGTTAATCGATCAACAATGACCCAAATCGCATCATTCCCCCGTGGCATCTTCGGAAAGCCTACGATAAAATTCATAGAGATATCATTCCACTTCCATACCGGAATGTCGAGGTTCTGTAGCTCCCCGTCTGATTTTTGGTGCTCGACCTTCACCTATTGACAGGCCATGCACTGTGACACAAAAGTTGTCACATCTTTCTTCATGCCGTGCCACCAAAAAGTCATGTGCAAGTCCTTGTACATCTTGGTGCTTCTAGGATACAACGAGTACTTCGCATAGTAAGCCTTCGTCAGAATTTTTTTCCTAAGTTCGGCATGGTCTCGCACGCATATTCTTCCCTTCATCCGTGTCATTCCGCCCTCGTCCACCACAAAGTTGGTCGTCTTCCCTGTCGAAATCAGCTCGTGCATCTTCTTCAGGAATGGGTTGCCCTCCTGTGCGGTCTTTATCTTGTTGTGCAAGCTTGACTCAAGGTGCAATTGGGCCAATTGTGCTCCTCTATATCGAATTCGGAGTTCGATGCCCATTTCTGTCAAGTCTCGTTGTATGTCACGGTTGATAGCCAGGCACCCTGCGAACATTCTGCTCAGAGCATCCGCTACAATTTTTTCTTACCCGGCGTATACTCGATAGTCAGATCATAGTCTTTGATGAGTTCGAGCCAACGCCACTGCCGTAAGTTCAAGTCCCGTTGGGTAAAAATATATTTGAGGCTTTTGTGATCCGTATAGATGCTGCAAGCCATACCATAAAGATAGTGTCGCCATAGCTTCAATGCGAACACAATCGCTGCTAGCTCAAGATCATGCGTAGGGTAATTTTTCTAGTGTTGCTTCAATTGTCTCGAAGCAAACGAAATCACCTTATCCCTTTGCATGAGCACGCACCCTAAGCCAGTTCTCGATGAATCGCTGAATATCTGACCATCCGGATGTGCAAGGATCGGGGCTGAGACGAGCCGTTTCTTTAACTCCTGGAAGCTAGATTCACAGTCGTCGTTCCACTCGAATGCGACTCCCTTTTGGTGAGGCGAGTCAGAGGCGATGCAATCTTGGCAAAGTCTTTCACAAATCTTCGGTAGTAGCCTGCCAAGCCGAGAAAACTTCGGATGTCGCTTGCCGAGGTAGGCCATTTCCACTCAACTATCGCTTCAATTTTCTTTGGGTCCACTGTGACGCCTTCAGCTGAAATAATGTGCCCAAGGAACGTCACACTGCTCATCCAGAACTCGTATTTACTCAATTTGGCATAAAGTTGATGTTCACGCAGAGTCTGTAGCACCGTTTTTAAATGCTCCATATGCTCGTCCTTGCTTTTCGAATATATGAGAATGTCGTCGATGAATACGACGACAAATTTGTCTATGAACGGTCGGAATACCCGGTTCATCGGATCCATGAAAGCGGCAGGAGCGTTTGTCAAACCGAACGACATGACTAGGAATTCGTAGTGATCGTATTGAGTTCGGAAAGTGGACTTTGGCACGTCCTCGGACTTGATCTTCAATTGATAGTAGCCTGAGCGAAGATCAATCTTGGTAAATATCGTTGCCCTTGCAACTAGTCAAACAAATCGTCTATCCTCGGCAACGGGTACTTGTTTCGTATCGTGGCTTTGTTAAGTTCCCGATAGTCGATGCACAGCCGCATCGATCCATCCTTCTTCCTTACAAACAACATTAGAGCACCCCACGGGGAGACTCTAGGGCGAATATATCTGCGGTCTAGCAACTCTTGTAGCTGTGCTTTCAGTTCCTTCAGCTCCGCCGGCGTCATTCGATAGGGTGCTTTGGATATCGGTCGAGTGTCCGGAAAGGTGTCGATGCTGAATTCTATCTCTCGATCCGGCGGCATCCCTGGCAACTCGTTTGGGAACACAGCAGGAAATTCTGCCACAACTTCAGTCTGTGCTGTGCCTGCAATCTCCGTTCTCGTATCTCGAACTGATGCTAGGTACCCGCTGCAACCAGAATGCAACATGTGCCTTGCCGAAATCGCCGATATCACCATTGCCGTCTTCGACGCAGCTCCGCACGCATAAGAGAACTTGGTTTCGCCAGGAAGACGGAATACGACTCTCTTCTCCGCGCACTCGATGGTTGCGTGGCATGCACCCAACAAATCCATACAGAGAATGATATAGTACTCTTTGATGTCAAGGACAATAACTTCCAAGAATAGATTCCTCCCACCAATGCAGATGTAACCATTCCTACAAATTTTAGTGGCAGACATATCGATTTCCGATGGAGTGCTAACGCTAAGATTCATATCTAATAATTGCATAGGTAATTTATTTTCTTCTACAAAGTCGGCAGATATGAAACTATGCGTAGCACCTGAATCGAACAATACTCTAGCAGGCATATTTTTATAGAGTAATATACCTGTCACAACAGTGTTGGACGCGAACGCTTCATCCCGAGTCAGTGCATTGACTCGGCCTTGCGCTCCTTGGCAATTTTGTGGGTTCACGGGCACTGCATTTGCGCCATGGGCGGGAGGTGTCCTATTTTGATTATATACATTTCTTGGTGGATTTTGGTTCGCCCTCCCCATTCGACAATCTGCCGCCTTGTGGCCTAGCTGGCTACACTTGAAACATCCCCCTTGGCAATAGATTGCCAGATGTCCCATCTTGCTGCACCGATGGCATCGTACTTTGGGATGAGGCCCCGGTACTCGAACATATTCTGGCGCTTTGGCACACCAGATCCACCCGCGTCGTGAGGACGCTTGTTGAAGTTTGTTACGGACGCCTGATTATGCCCTCTGCGACGCTCGACCAAAGATCCGCTCGCTATCAAGGGCAGCATTGTAGGACTCTCTGTAGGTTTGACATTTTTGATTCATGACGTCCCTACGAATATCGTCGTTCAGACCTTGTTGAAAGCACTCGCACCACGCTTCCTTGTTTGGCAAGAAGGCCCCGACAAACTTCGCAAGTTTTGCGAACTTCGCATTGTACTCATTGACTGGCATATTTCCTTGTTTCAAGGACATGAATTCGTCTTCTTTCTACCGACGAATGGCACGGGGAATATATTGCTCGAGGAAGGCCTACTTGAACGTCTCCCACGAGATCTTGGTGCTGTGGTCGGCTTCGTGGAGTTCCTGTTTCTTCGCTTCCCACCAGTCGTGAGCCCTCAAGTGTAGCTGCAAAGCCGCACACCCCACTTTCTTGGACCCCTTAATGTTGAGAAGGTTGAACAGGCCCTCGATTTTCACTAGTTATCCCACGATCTCGTCTGGTTCTGCTCGGCCATTAAACTCGGACGGGTTCATTTTCTTGAATTCGGTTGCCTTGAACAGAGAAGAGGAAGACATATGCTTCATCGTTACTGGTTACACTTCTTCTGATGCGGCAGTCGTCGAATTCTGTTGGGTCGCTATGGTGCTCACGATCCGGGTCAGTGCCTCCATCTGTTTCTTTGGGCACTGATTTGGGCCTGGATCTGCGCCTGCAGCTGTTGTTGCTGCATCTTCGCCTGGCGCTGTTGGACTTCCATGAGGCACAGTAATCGCTCCATTGTGGATTCGCTAGGTGCCGCATCCTCGGTACTATCCGTGCTAATCAACGTGGCATTGACAGTAGGGACACCCGAATTCTTTATCATTCCTACAAAATTGAACAAATCCGTTAGTATTCTCAAAAATATCTACGGACTTATCTGAATGGAACGATTATTTCATACCGCATATGTCGAAAAGCATAATTTGAAAAATCGCAACAACATCCAAAAAAAATGTTTTTGAATGTCCGAGGTATAAACCGTGCTCTGATACCAACTTGTTACGTCCCGACTCGCCAAATCGGTCGCCCTCGCCTTGACTCGAGATAAATCGATCAACAAATCCGGGGCGTGATGCCGTACAAGTCTATATTGGACTTGTACAAGGCAAGAACGTGCACTTGATAATTCTTTTTAGACAACAAGTTGAAATTAAACAGTACAGAGAATTGAAGACGCAGAGTAGGAAGAAATTTAGCTTTTCATTCATAAAACTTGCAAAGTATGTGCAAGATCATTTTTACAATTCATATGCCGTTGCGGCTACATCTTTGAAACACAAAAGAAAAACTCTCGACAAGCTGCCATGAATAATCCTTGTCGTTCCATACATTCATGTCTCTTTATACATTTGAACAAAAGGCCTTCGATCTGAATTGGGCTTCAAAATACTTCAAAATAGGAGAGCTTCGTGCCGCCTCCCGTTCTTCAGCTTCAGTCTAGTCTTGAGTTCCCGCAGCACGCTCGGCACCTGGGGAGTTGGGGGTTAGCACACTTGCTAGTGGACGGGACGAACCCACTCGCCTAAACCGATACTGCTTATTAAGGATTTTAGTATACGAAGTGATCTTGCTATTTAGAACTATATGATTTGCAGTTCATATCGAAGGCAATATTTTAAGCAGTAAACAATATAACCAATTTCACTTATCTTACCACGACGTGCTCCTTTCTTGCATAAAATAGATATACTACTTACCACCTGCACAAGACAATATGTGAGCATGCAGTCTATCTTATATGTAGTCATTGGTGATATCGACACCATGAAGGACGATTACGTAGCATTGCGACGCGCCCTACCAGTCCAGGTTGCGAGCCTAACTGGAGGTCTCGCAATGCCTCGCGCCGAAGCATAATTCCATAATTTCCTCCTAGGCTGATCCGGTCCCAGCGTCCCGAATACCGTTTCGAGGAAAGCTAACCCTGTGCACAAGTCGTCCATGACCATGCAAATGCATGACAGTTCAATATGTATGAGATAGATAGCATAGCGCGGACAGTATTAATCAACATAATCATTTCTTACTCGTGCGAGAGTGCTTTGCCTCAAAGCCGTACGTTCTGATTTAGCATCCCGTAGGCACCAAATTCTCCGAGGAACTATATGCCGCAACCAACGTTTCATTTCGTTTTCATTTTTGCAGATCATGAAATAATTCTATCTTTTTTCTAGAACCTTATCTTTTCTCTTTTTGGTGTGAAACTTATATTTTCGGAGTAAATTACTCTAAATTTATACAGTTATCCTAAGTTCTTGATCTTAGTGGCAAAGCATACATTCGGTTAATATCATCGATTTGAACGTTGAACTTTTGGAATTTGTTGGCGGGAAGGAGTAGAAAAGAAGGGGCCGAACCACCCACCTAAAGAGATTGCACCGAGAGTAGGAGATCGCTTTGCGACGGTCAAGCGTCAGTTACACGAACTCCCGCAATGACACGAGCATCATGTTAGAATCCCTTCTTCAATCATTCCTTCGAAATTTCCAAAAGCGCATTCAGAAATCGACGCGAAAGCACACTTATCAAACCCAAGCAACAAATCATTCAGAAAGCCAAGAAAATCAAGAAAACCAACAACAGACCAGTTGCGTCGCTCTCTTTAGAGTTCATTCGCCAAGACACAGTCCGCTGCATCTAGGACTTATTCCAGCAGTAGCCGATCCATTAGTTGGAACGGTACTCATATTATTCGTCCAAATCGATTTTATTGATGCCATGGTTTTCGTATACCAAACTCGTCGCTGAGTTAGACTAGCCATCTATGTTCCCGACCATGTCTGACTTGCCACGAGTCTATTACATAGTGCTTCGTCCCAACGGAAGCGAGGCACTACAAGACTTATCCGCCGTCGGCCTCCCCCCACTGCACTGAGATCGAGAAGGCCAGGCGGAGCTATGGCAGGAGTACGACGTTTGTGAAAAGTGAAAGCGGGATCTCGAGTTCCTCGAGCAGGACGCAGCTGCCGGAGTGGCCCTCGCAGTCGGAGTTGCGCCGCCGCCTCAGAGAAGGAGAGGCGGAAGAGGAAAATGAAGTAGGAGAGACAAGAGGAAGGTGGTGAGAGAGAGAGAGAGCAAGAGAGATTATAGAGAGAACTGTCATAGAAGGAGAGGGAGAGGAGAAGGAAAAGGAAAAGGAAAAGAAAAGGGAGATTTTTTTTGGAAAGTGCACTGGACCCTTTTTTTTTGTTTTTTGGAAAGCACATTGGAGAGAAAAAAATCATCTCCCAAAACAGCTTTTAGCTGCTCTCCCAGAATGATGTTATAACATCTATTTTCAAAAAAAAAAAAAAAATGGAAATCACATTCTGAGTGAATGACAGCCAAATGCACAGCTGGGCTTGTTTTTTAGTTTAAAATCAGAATGTTGATTTTAAAACACCAACCAAATAGGGCCTAAATTGACTAGAAAGTCAGTCCTTCAACAAATTGGCATTTTCACTAAGGATGCTCTTACTACATTCAACCCATGATTTCTGTGGCTCTAGATAATCGATTTTGTGAAGTCTAGAGGAGATGGATAAGCCAATTGGAGAGCCATTGATTGAAAATTAGGAGGACAAAATTTTGGTGGTTCATGCCATGTCATGAGATCAATGTAATATGTGGTATAAATGTTTGGCTACTTTGCAACTAAATACCTTGAACTTTCACGTTTTTGCAAGTTGCAAATAAATACCGTAAAGTTTTTTATTAGCAATTAAATACCATGAACTATTGGACCATTAGCAACTTGCTACCTCATGTTTGTTTTTATAGTAAAATGATGAACTTGCCCATATGACAAATAAAACGAAATAAATATAATATAATATACTACAACAAATAAAAAATAAATGAGAAAAAAACACTAACTCTAGCCCCGTTGCTGTCCACCTACTCCCATTCCATTTCCCATTTTTTCTTGTTTTTCTTTTTCTCTCTCTTTTTGCATTTTTCTATAAACAAGGGAATACTCTATTTTCAGGGGTAAAATGGTCTCAAGAAAGACATTCGTCATTAGTTTGACGGTAAGATGATGGTCAAACTAATGGGAGGTAGCAAGTTGCTAACAACCCGATGGTTCAAGCTATATAGTTGCTAGCAAAAAAGGTTCATGGTATTTTGTTGCAAAAAAGGGGAAAGTTCAGTGTATTTATTTGCAAGTTAGCCTAAATGGTGGATGCTTTCAGGTTATTAAACAGTTCTGTCTACAAGCCCTTGACCAACTTATAATAACCTATCAGAGTCAGTGAACTGAGTACTCAGAACTTGAGACTTAATAGTGTTACAACCAAATGCCATGGCTGGGTTGGAGAATTAAAACGCCACATCTGACTAGCTCTAACAAGGGGTCATGATAAATTTCAGATAGAGATCTACGAGATTTGCACAATTCTTAACATCCTCATTCTTGAAGGCTTGAAGCCCACCTATTAGATCAAAAACCACAGAGGATGTGATCTTACAAATATTTTAGAGAGAGCTTTTATAACAGCTAGATTATGCCAGATCCAATAGATAGAGTACCCTCAAACTTGGCTAGATCTATACATCATTCCTCCTGTCCGTTGAGTAGGTAACTAAGGTCCAGCTGAGATATAGTAAGAAATGTTCTCAAGGAGCTCGTTATAGTGCATTTGGAGATTAACCTAAGCCACTGATAATGGTCATATTGCAACTCAAAAAAGATGGATACTTAATCATGAGAATATATTTACTATTTAGTCTTTTCACTCTACGGGTTGGCTGTTTTATTCTTGACACTACAATGTTGTGTTTGTACGAAATAAACTTTATCATGGAGAGAAGCTCAGCTACTATTTCATGTTGTTTCGGATTGATCATTGACCCTTTGAACAAGATCATGGTATTGAAGATACATTCCTTCACGTTGCAAAACCTGTAAATAACTCATCAGTAATCCTGAGTAGACTTTTCATGAGTTGAATGAAAAATCTTAAGATTGTACTATGTACAAATCTGGACATGCTTCACCTCCTGCTTATGATCGTAAGTAATCCTTGTCAATTACATTAAAGACATCAACTGCAGAAGAAGACATGAACATCAAAATGACCGATAGGCGATAACTCTAGTAGAAACCCCCTGTGTATCTTCAAACTCCAAATCTTGTCTCTTTATGCAAACTCTAGTTAAAATATTACCATGTTGATTATATTAAGTACCTTTAGCATATCACTTATGTCATAGTTGATTACTATGTTTAGAAGAAGTTGCAACAATATTCATGACCTTAGCAACTAAAATTTTAAACAAAGGCATTTTGGTTGTTTTTTTGTAGTGACAACAATACCGATTTAACTAATAGGAAAAATAATACCTGTACTATTCAGATATGTTCCTCTTATACTTTAAAATTTTAAGTTTATAATCCGTGTACTATATTAAATTATTAATTGCTCCGTCATAACCTTATTGCAAAACTTACCATAGTTGACACATGTTTAGGAAAGAAATGTTCTACTTGCTATCTTGATGATACAAAAGTAGTATCATAAACATGTGAAATACCCAATAAACATTAGATTTGCATCCTTATTGAGAAAAAAAAGGTAGAATGATGTGCACTTGTTCTTGAGTAGAGATATCCTGGCTCCGTATATGTTTAATTTGATTATGAATAAAAAAAAAACTATAACTCCGGTCTCAAGAATATTTTTCTTCTCAATCTAAAGGAGTAGTATTTTTATTATATGATAGAACAATGACTGCACAAAATTTCATAAACGTCCTTTTTTGCAACTTTCTATTCAGAATAGTTTTGGAAGCTGGTTTTTGTCTAAAAGGTCAATAATAATCTAACATCAATGGAAGTATTCACTTGATGCATCATCAATAGGTCGCTTGCAAAAATACTGTTTGAATAGTTTGTTACTTTGGGCTTGGTTAGGAGCACATCAAATGCTTTTTATGTGAGAACCGAATGTTCCTGGTCATTCCCAATTTGAAAAGCCTTTAGAAACTAGGGTATCTCCTATTCTGTGCACATGGTCATCTGGTTTGAGAAGATAATGATATAAACATCGCACTTCTTTTTATTTTCCTCTACTGCATTCTAACTAGCAAGGATATCTCACATTTAACTGAACTGGTGTAATTTGCGCCATTAATCTTCTATGGAAAGTATGTCCTCAAAGCTGATATTGTCCCTTTCCGGATAATACTCCATGATTGTTCTTGACCTCTAAGGTCATTTCAGTATTTTTGTGCCTTAGGATCTATCAACATTTTTCTCAATCATCTTCTCTATGAGCTTGATTTAGCTAGATTCTTGGTCACTCTGAAGTCTGAACATCACCTCGATCGAGATGGATGTGCTGAAAACTCTGCTTTTGAGGATTCTAAAAATATTTAAATAACCATTTCAATGTTAATGTGTCATGAAATATTAAGATCAATATATTTTTCAACTTGTATAGTCCTACCATATACTGTGTTGCACGGGTACACATATGATGCGGCATGTTATGGACAATGTGACATGGCCAAAGTAGCGTCTGACATGTATCTGATACACACAATGCCATACATCACCAATTTTGGGTTACCGAGCTTCTTAGAACATGTGTAATTTAATATCACATTCATGTTCATAACCTTTGCTAGTTCTAAGATATAATGAAAGAGCTGAATTTACCGGTTCGTATTGCTAGTTTGATACTTTAATTCTTCAATTACTTTGATTATGGTCAAATACTATGAATATGAAAAGTATAGTTTTATTTAGACAAAACAATGTTGAAGGACTTTATTTTTTTGTTAAAGTCTAGTTATCATAATTGTAGTTGAGTATAGAACTAATCAGATAATTATCTAGTTGGCGGGGCCTGGGGCACCAGTTGACATCATAACGCTTCGTACAATTATACATATATTAAGAAAAATACATTCTTATTCATGTTGTAAAGATGACAAACAAAAAGGGAAAACCTTACAAGATACTCTAAGGTACTTGCTATTTCCAGAAAAGAGTGGACACGAACTTTCACAAATTTCTTCTTGATTACTACTTTCTTTTCCTTTGTAAGTCAATCTAGAATAAAGGAAGCTTACAACAATTACCATGCTCCACCTTGCCCCTACCTCCTTGCCATGTTTACCATCGTGCATAATGCGATCGCCCTGACTAAACCTTTTTCAAATGGGAGTGGACTAGACTTACTAATTAGGTATTATTATATATAACTTCAACGTCTAAAACCTTGATCACATCAAATCATCTCACCGGACTTGTTTTATGGTTTTGCCTCAAATGTCACTCAGCTTTCGAGTTATTTATCTCAGCAATGTTATCTCTATAACTTGATTGTCGTTGATACAAAAACCATCATCCTTTTCGGATGGTTCGTGACCTTTAAACTTTAAACAAATATGGGCTATTTCCTTTTGGTGTTAATTGGATCAAATTGTAAACATAGAAATTCTTTAATCCAACTGATTCTTCAAGGAGCTATAGTGTATCCCGAGTCTCCGATCTTTGGAAAGTTCTCTCTTTTGGATCTCTTCTGGTAGCTAGATAAATTTGGTTTTCCAGACATATCTCCCTCAGAGAACCATTAGGACACAATTCAAGGCAGGATATTCTTGTCCTTTTTATATTTTGGGAAATCTCTGATAGATTGTAGAAATTATCACATGGATGCTGCTGTTTTTTGATGTATGCGATGTTGTTAGTCATAATTGCTTTTTTGTATATTAATGCATCGTATGCTTAGTGCTTTATGATTAAAGGTGTTGGACATTCCATGTATTTTATGCATGGAGAAGAGAGAAGCTCATGTTATTGAATTGAGAAAGTTTTAAGCGGTTGACATTTATTATGTGATATTCTAAAATATAAGCAATGAATTGCATTATGTTGTAGTCAATCTTTTGAATATGCTTCTACCAGTATTGAGTGACTAACACATGAATATGGATGCATAAATACAATGCTGACATGGGTTTTGTGGGGGGGGGGCAGCAAATTTGAAACACAGGACATGTTATATGCCATAAGATAAGATATCAATATAAGTTCATACATTTGTAGAGAAACTATTAGAATTATACTAATACTCAACTCATAGGTTAAGAATTATAAGTTTCAGTTACATAAATTAGTAATCATTCTAATATCTTGTTCCTAGAAAAATAATACAAATGTAATTCATATCATACAAACATCTTTTCATCCTCTCACTAACCTCATTTTGTTGTTGTTCTCTTTTAAATAACTCAACATAAAATTCTAGGAGTATCTGATAGTCTCTGGTATGTTAAACAATTTTTTTTAAAAGTAATAAATAGGTACTAGTATGTGTCAACATTACTCCCAAGTACCAGAGTAATCAGGTGGGCAAGTGATCGATACAAATCTTACGCGTGCAGGACACCTTAATTGAAGTGTCTGTGCTACATAGAGGACAAATAACAGCTTGAAAGATCCCTTATTGTGCATGGTGCTTCATTGTTATGACAATGAATACCTTAAGGGGGCGTTTGGTACGCGGTATTTTTTTTTTATTCCCGGGAAAATTTAAGATGGGAATCTATTACCACGTTTGTTTGGCTTATAAAAAATTTATTTCCGGGAATTATAAATACCCGGATAAATAGTTTACCCACAAAACATGAGAATTCTATCCCTTGAGAATAGGTGGGTATTTTTTTTTTGCCCGGGCAAAAAAAAATTGTCTAAATTTTTTTCTTCTTTTTTGATCAATTTTGATTAGTTTTGAACATTTTTTCTTTTTTTGTCGTTTTTATCGCTTTTTTGTCATTTTTTGTCGTTTTTACCAATTTTTTTTCGTTTTAAGCGATTTTTTGTCATTTTTATCCATTTTTGTCTTTTTTGTCACTTTTTGATTATTTTTTGTCGTTTTTATCGTTTTTTTTTGTCATTTTTTGTCGTTTTTACCAATTTTTGTCGTTTTAAGCGATTTTTTTGTCGTTTTTACTCATTTTTTTTTATCTTTTTTGTCACTTTTTGATTATTTTTTGTCGTTTTTATTGTTTTTTTGTCATTTTTTGTCGTTTTTACCAACTTTTTGTCGTTTTAAGCAATTTTTTATCGTTTTGTAGTTTTTTTGTTGTTTTTACGATTTTTAGTCGTTTTTTGTCGTTTTTGTTGCTTTTTGTTCATTTTTACTGATTTATGTCGTTTTTTTGTCATTTTGTCGCTTTTTGTCGTTTTTACCGATTTTTTTGTCGTTTTAACCGATTTTTTTGTTGTTTTTAACTCATTTTTTGTCGTTTTTAACCGATTTTTTGTCGTTTTAACCGAATTTTTTGTTGTTTTTTTGTCGTTTTTGCCGCATTTTGGTTTTTTTTGTCGTTTTTACCGATTTTATGTCGTTTTTGTCATGTTTTGGTTATTTTTTTCGTTTTTACCTTTTTTTGTTATTTTTTGTCGTTTATACATTTTTGGTCATTTTTGTCGTTTTAACCGATTTTTTGTCGTTTTTCATCGTTTTTGTCGTTTTTTGTTATTTTGTCGTTTTTACCGATTTTTTGTCGTTTTTACCATTTTTTTTTCGTTTTTACCGATTTTTTGTCGTTTTTACCGGTTTTTTTTGTATATTTGTTCATTTTTTTCGTTATTATTATTTTTAATTTTTTTTTCCCGGGAATATTTATATTGTCACCAAACATGGGAATGTAATTTTTCAGAAAATTTAATTCTTTGGAATTTGATTCTCGGGAATATAGAATTCCCGGCTATATAGTATTCCGCGTACCAAACGCCCCCTAAGTTCTTAGATTTTGCAATGTTAAACTCATGATCTCACGAACCAAACAATCCAAATAGGTACTAGTATGTGTCAACATTACTCCCAAGTACCAGAGTAATCAGGCGGGCAAGTGATCGATACAAATCTTACGTGTGCAGGACACCTTAATTGAAGTGTCTGTGCTACATAGAGGACAAATAACAGCTTGAAAGATCCCTTATTGTGCACGGTGCTTCATTGTTATGACAATGAATACCTTAAGTTCTTAGATTTTGCAATGTTAACTCATGATCTCACGAACCAAACAATCCAAATACTTTGCATCTTCAGTCACGACTTATCTAGTTGATCAATAATTTTCTTTTCTCATGAAGTGTCATTTTGCTATTTCACGTGATCATTACCCGAGCACATACACACTTGCATCATATCTATATTCTATAGCTATCACTGATACAAAAATTTATATCCCACAATCAACCTACAATTACCTCAATGTTTGGTATTGTAATTTGTGTTCTATAAAATATCTTTATCCATATCGGTATAACCTTTCCATATGCATCACAATATACAACATATATGGCATACTTATTAGAAGACGACCACTTATCATTAAGAGCCTTAGACTATGCATCAGAGTTCAAAGCTTATGTAGTACCATTTTTACTGCTTCAAAGGACCAAACCACAATACTCCGAAGATCTAAGCAATTCTCGTTTGTCTAGAAATCTAGTGTTTTTCCCATAAATTGGTGAGCAAATCATGACTCCCAGCTCTACAAGATTCATGGCCCTTTTAATCTTTTTATACCTTTTATTAACATGTAAGATTTAGAAAGTGTTCAATTATAGTCATAAATAACATATGATGAGATAGACACCGGGGCATTATAATATTTTTCTGTCCAATAAAAGCTAATGATGTCGTACATAATTTTGGTTTAATTTAAATCCATTAGCTAAAAAAAGAGAAAAAAAGTCAGTTCAATGAGCTCAAATTTAGATAAATTCCATGTTGACAGTAAATTGATATACATGGTCTTCCAGATATATATGACCTGATCACTATAGAATTGGTGTCATGTCCGTGTCGCATCATGTGGTACTATATTGTTCACAACAGAGACTTCAAATTTTGAGAACATGCCAGAACTGGCCTTGTGTCTGTAAGACATAGTATGTTACCATCTATCCATAACAAAAAACTTAATAGTGTTAGTGTTGTGAGGGATTCTAGAGGTGGCTCATACAAATTCTAAAGGTGGCCCACCATCACACTAAAGTATGATGTGATACATAGCTTTGCAGAGCACTCAGCTCCACCCACTACTAGACAATTTCACTGGCTATACGAGATTGGTATAATCAGAACCATGAGCAGTACCCTCCATGACTGTCTCCCTTGGTGTAAAAAGTCTCTCATTGGACCTCTCTAATATGGAAGAGGTAATTGTTTGTCATAATCGCTCCTACCGGGATTCGAAGACCGTCCTCTCGGGTCGTCCTCTCGGGTCTTATGTCTCCACTCTAGCCACTTGAGCTAATATATATATATATATATATATATATATATATATATATATATATATATTTTTGATTGAGTCCCCGTGGCCGTAGTCCGTTGGGAACGGTGGAGCACCCCCGACGCAGTGGCGCGGGTTCGAGCCCCCTTGGAGGCATGCCTCCAAGCACCATTAAGAAGTGGACACTCTCAAAAAAAAAAAAAAAAAAAAAAATATATATATATATATTTTGATTGATAAACCCTCCTCCTTTTATTAATCAAGGCTCAAAATGCCGAAGCCTGATACGTATACAAGGCAGAAAAGAAATCCTATACAAGTATACCGCAAAAAGAAGAAGATAGGGAGAAGGGCGGAGGGTCCTCCAAAGCTAGGAGGGGCTTGCGTTCCAGAATGATTGCGGGCTGTGGGAGCAGAGGGTGCTCCGTTTGCGGCATTGCCGATAGATTTCCTGAATGAGCTGGGCGTCTGAGTATTGGTGACCCTCGTATCTTGCCTTGTTGCGATTCTTCCACATCACCCACGTGGTGGAGCTAATATATATATATATATATATATATATATATATATATATATATATATAGCAGATGACCTCTAGCCTAGTGGTTAAGAGAGGTGCATGCGGCCCGAGTGGTCAATTCGAATCCCAGTGGGAGCGATTCCATAATGAATTTACCTGGTTCCAAAAATATATATATATATTTTGAAAAAGGGTAAATTTTATTCTAAAGCAATGCAATAATCGTACAACATATAATCAAAGTGGGACTCCCACTCGTCAGATCCCCATAGCATTTACATCAAATTCGATGTTATGGAGAATGTCCACCGGAGGGGTGACCAGTCCCTCAAATATCCGACGGTTTCGTTTCCGCCAGACATGCCATACTGAAGCAGCCAGTCGAACTCTGGCGGTCCAGAACCAGTCCTCCCCTCGACCTCTACTATTCCGGATCACCGTGATGATGTCCCTAATACCCTTCCCGAAGTTGTATCCTCCCAACACTCTACTCTGCTCCTTCCAAATCTGCCAAGCCAGGCCACACTCGAAGAAGATGTGCCTTATAGATTCTTGCTCCAGACTGCAAAGCACACACTTGGGATCTGGGACCGGCACTCCAAATGAACTCAAACGATCCCGAGTCAAAAGACGGTCCAGTAGAAGCTTGTAGATACAAAGCTGCATCTTCCTGGCCAGATCTTTGCACCATACGAACTCGTAGTCAGAACTCTGAGAAAAGGTGCGCCGGATGAGATTGTAGCAACTCCGGAATTGGAACTCTCCAGTTCCCGGAGACGCTCCAGTCGGCTCCCAAATCCACCGATCAGCAGGCAAGCCCGGATCAATAACAATAGTACTAATGATCCCACCCAGCTCCACGGTAAATCGATAAGACTCCGGCCTCCACTTCTCGTCGTGAATGATCCGACTACACGTCAGGCCCCGTCGGTCCTCCTGATGTGTCTGGGCTCCCCCGATGTCCAATAGCGAGTGCCGATCTATCCAAGGGTGCCGCCAGAGGTCCATTCCAGACCCATCCTTCATGACCTTCCTGATAGCAGATTTAAGAATCTCCCTGTGTCTCAAGACAGTCTTGAACGTGACGGAGTGATTGTTGTCAGTAGCACACGTCCAAAAGTTGCCCTGCTTCACGTATCTGCTATGCATCCAGTCAGTCCAGAGAGACCCCCCGTTGATGAATCTCTATGCCAGCTTAAGCGCGGAGGCCTTCCTAATCTCCAGCAATGACCTAAGTCCCACTCCTCCCTCCTTCCTGGGACGACAGAGCTGTTCCCAGGAGATCGCATGCATACCCCCCCTCCAAATGAAATCTGCACAGTTCCGCTCCACTTTCCTAACAGTGGCAATAGGAAGGAGGATGGATTGCAGCCAGAAATGATCTACAGCCGTAATCACCGATCTGACCAGCTCGATGCGTCCTCCAAATGACAATTCAGCGGCTTGCCAACCTTTCACTCTCCTCTGGACGTACTCCACCAAACTATGGCAGTCCTGATCCCGCGCATAGTTGACCGTGAGAGGTACTCCTAAGTAACGCACCGGAAGATCACTCCTCTCGATACCCAGCACGTCAGCCCGCTCGTCCTTCTGGGGATATAGGGAGCTGAAGTACACCCGGCTCTTTCCCCTATTCAACTGAAGGCCCGAGAGGAAATGTAACTCTCCCATAATCTCTGCAAGCGTCTGCATACCCTCCGTCGATGGCTGGATGAACACCAAGAGATCATCTGCATATATGAGGTGGGTGACAGGGGGATCCACCCTCCGAAACAATGGGACCAGCCTCCCTCGATGCACTGCTAGGTCCATCAGGCATGTGAAGTATTCCATAACAAGCGTGAACAGGTAAGGAGACAGGGGGTCACCTTGTCTAAGCCCACGATTGCTCTGGAAGTACCCATAGGGAATATCCTGGATAAGGACAGAGAAAGTGGGGGACGTGATGCACTCTCGGATCAATGCAACCAGTGGTCCCCGAAATCCATGGCGGACATCAGATAGCAGAGGAAGTCTCGATTGACCATGTCATATGCCTTCCTCAGGTCCAGTTTCACGCATGCCTTCTCCCCTCCGGGTTTGCTAAAGCCCCTCACCATCTCATGAGCCAGGAGGCTGTGCTCAGCAATCGACCTCCCCTTGATAAACGCAGCCTGGTTCGGAGATACCAAGTCCTGCATGATCCCCTCCATCCGCCGGCACATAAGGTGCGTAATTATTTTATAAAGATAATTACAGCATGCAATAGGTCTGAAGTCCGTCAGCGCTGTCGCTCCCTCCTTCTTAGGCACCAAGGTCAGGAAGGTGTGGTTCAGCTCTTTCAGCAGCTTCCCTTTGGTGAAGAATTCCTGTACCACCTCCAAGACCTGATGCTTCAGAATGTTCCAGTGGCGTTTGTAGAACCCACTGCTAAAACCATCCGGTCCGGGAGCCTTGCTGGGATCCGCCAGCTTAACAATAGCTTCCACCTCCTCCAAAGTAACAGGGGCAAGAAGAATGCTATTCCTATACGGAGTCACCAATCTCTTCGTAACTATCTCTGGGAACACAGACAAGTAGTCAGTCTGGAAATATAGCTCAGAGTAGTACCTGACCGCCTCGTCCTGGATTACAGCCGGCTCCCCCACAAGATTGCCATCCACATCCAGAAGCTGGGAGATGTGATTCCTATGCTGTCTGGTCCGGATGACATCATAGAAAAACTTGGAGCAACGGTCGCCGTCCTTGAGCTAGAAGCATTTGGCACGCTGAGCCGTGCTAATCTCTTTCTGCAGCCGCAAGATGTTGACTTCTTCGATCAGCTCCTTCTCTCTCACCGCCAGGTCCCCATTAAGCATGTCAGCTTGCATGTCTTGCTGGATAGCCCGCAAGTCCACCTTATCTTCTAAGGAAAACTTAGGCAACCCTTCACCCATCTCCGAAGAACCTTCTTCGTGGCCTTGAGACGACGTACCAAGCAGAACTGAGCCGTCCCCTCCTGTCCGCTAGTAAGCCCCTCTGAGACAGCCTCCAGGTAGCCCTCCGAGAGATACTAACTGTTGTTGTACCTAAAAGGACGCGACTTCCCAGGAGACCGAGAAGTGAAGCCAACTCGGATGGGGGAATGATCGCTCGTCCCAGCAGCCAGGCCCTCCGCCGAAGTGTTAGGAAAATGTCGGAACCATTCCCCATTACCCAGAGCTCGATCAAGCTGGCACGCAACCCTGTTCCAGATCGCTTTGTTATGCTAAGTCCAGATGAAGCCTGAGCGTGACAACCCCTGGAGCCCCGCCTGGAGGAGGTATCTCTGAAAATCATATAGGATAGAGTCTGGAACTGGACGACCGTCCACCTTCTCCCCTCGGTGCAGAAGGACATTGAAGTCTCCGATCATAAGAAGTGAAAGGGACGACGAATCTGCAGCTGCTGCGACACGGGAGATGTTACTCCACAGGGACTCCTTTCTTCGTCTGTCGTTGTGGCCGTAGACTGCCCCCAGTAAAAACCGAAAGCCATCCTTGTTCGAGAAGGAGATGGCAATCAACTGCTCCGTCATCAAGATCAAGTCTCCATCCCAGCTCTTCGAGTTCTATCTAACCCAGATCCTGGCCATGTCACACAGAGCCAGGTTGTGCAGTTGGGCCCAATGGGATGGGATCCGCCGAGTAAGAGTCTTTTCACCTTTGATCTTGGTTTCTAATAGAACAGAGATGTCACATTTCTCTCTATGAAGAACCCCACAAATCTCTCTCCACCTCCCTAGCGAACACGTCCCCCTCACATTCCAGGCGATAATAGCCATTAATTAATGAGAGGATGGGTCCCCTGGGAAACACCCGGATCAGCACCTGGGGATGTGCCACATCCGACGCTAATAGAACCTCCTCCATCCCAGTTGGAATGGCCTGCTGGGGAACGTCCTGAGAGAGCACCAGCGCCCAGGCAGGGTTGTCAACACACACTGCCTCCTCTCTGTCAGAAGGAAGCCCCCCTTCCCTGGAGGGGCCGTCACTCAGCGGCCCAATAGCACGTCACTTCCTACAGTAGACCTGCCCCTCAGCCGCCCCGCCACCCCCTCGCGTCTCGATCTCCGACGCCACCATGCCTCTAGTAATCATACTTCTCTGCTCCGGGCAAGTGGTCAACTTCCCACTCGTGGAGGCTAGCTGGGTAGAGACAATAAGGCTCATCCCGCCATCACTCACTGGATGTGTAACCCCTCCCACCAAGACCTCCTCGCCACTGTCATCTCTGGAATCCATGTCACAGGGTGAGTCAGGAGCCTCACTAAGGGGAGCAGTAGGCTCCATCGGAGGTCCAACCGCCGAGCAGGTACTGGCCAGATGCCCAAAACAGGTACAACGTGAACAGGTAGGTGGGACCCATTCGTATTCTACCCTCTGGGTTAGCACCTCTCCAGAAGGAATCTCATTTTCCAACATCTTCGGTAACTCCCCCCCAGCCCGAATCTCCACAAAAATTCTGGCGTACATCAACCTTGACCGAAAGGCAGTAGCTTCATCCGCCTTGATCGGGGTGCCCACCAAGCTCGCCAGACGCATCAGCAGAGGGATACTCCAGAATCGGACAGGGAACTCAGGAAAGCGAATCCATACAGGGATGGCATTCAGGACTTCCCTCTCACATCTAAGATCCGGGGTCCATTCCTTCAGAATGATAAGCCTGCTGTCGAACGTCCAGGGGCCGCCTTGGAGGATTCGTGCGACATCCTCCGCAAGACCAAACTTCACATAGTAGAAGCCGTTCTCGCGAGCAAAGAACTCCATACTCCCCTTCGGCTGCCATACACGGGCTGCATAACCCTGGATCTGTCCGTAGAACGGCTTGTTACCTAGGACGTACAAAACCAGAGTGTTCTCCCAGTATGCTGTCACCTTCTCTATCTCCGCAGGGAACGAGGCCCGGAAACCCCTCCCTGCCTTGATTGGCGGTACATACTCCATCGAAGTGGGAGTTTTCGGCCCCACAGGTTTGCAGATATCTGCCCAAGACCTTCCAGCCGGTCGTGTATTCGTCCCATGTGGCCTGGGGACCCCCTCCGGGAGGTGAGACCGATGCCCCTGATCGCTGAGATCGACCACCTTACTCTTCCCCTTATCCGTCGCGGTCGCCTTTGGCCGCCAGCCCACCGACCTACCTGCAGACACCACAGGGCCACGGGCCGATGGCAGCACCCCTGACCCGCCCTGTCGTCTATCAGCCAGATGTCGATCCCTAACATGTCCCTGTCCTCCTCCTACCTTTCCTCCGGTCTTCGTCACACGGCGACGTGTAACCGTCGTCCAACCTCCTCCCTCCATCTGGCTCCCCTGAGATCCAGATCCTGTACCAAATTCGAAGTTAGGGGCGTTTGAGCCACCCCGCAGGATCCGATCCCCTTCCGACACCGAAATCGACTTCGCTACCGCCGTAGGGGGGGCTCTGCCGCACGACGCTGGCCTGGGGGGTCCGCCCGACCCACCCATCATTGCTCCCGCCCCCCCCCCCCCCAACCGCCTGGGGGGGCTCCGCCGCACGCCGCTGCTCCGGGGGGTCCGCCCGACCCCCCCATCTTTGATCCCGCCCCCCCTCCCCCCCCACCGCCTGGGGGGGCGCCGCTGTTCGCCGCCGCTCCGGGGGGTCCGCCCGACCCCCCCTCCTTTGCTCCCGCCACCCCCCGACGCCTGGGGGGGCACCAACGCCGACCAGGGGGGGCATGCCGACCCCCCCTTCTTACTCGAGGTCCTCCCCCCGCCGGCAAGAGGGTTGTCGCGGGGGAGGGACCCTAGCCGCGCGCTCAGGATCGCCCGCTCCCTTTGCTCCCGAAGCCATCATATATATATATTTGATGTGACAAAGCCATCATATATTCTCGTTCTGGCTTCATCTGGACTTGGCATAACAAAGCTATTCGGAATAGGGTTGCATGCCAGCTTGATAGAGCTCTGGGTAATGGGAAATGGTTCTGTCATTTTCCTAACACTTCGGCGGAGGGCTTGGCTGCTGGGACGAGTGATCGTTCCCCCATCCGGGTTGGATTCACTTGTCGGACTCCTGGAAAGGCCCGTCCTTTTAGGTACAACAACAGTTGGTACCTTTCTGAGGGCTACCTGGAGGCTGTCACAGAGGGGCTTGATAGTGGTCAGCAGGGGACGGCACAGTTCCGATTGGTCCGTCGTCTCAAGGCCACGAAGCAGGCTCTTCGGAGTTGGGTGAAGGGGTTGCCGAAGACTTCATTAGATGATAAGGAGGTGGAACTGCGAGCTATCCAGAAAGGCATGCAGGCTGACATGCTCAATGGGGATTTGGCGGCAAGAGAGAAGGAACTGATTGAAGAAGTCAGCATCTTGCGGTTGCAGAAGGAGATTAGCTCGGCTCAGCGTGCCAAATGCTCCTGGCTCAAGGACGGCGACCGGTGCTCCAAGTTCTTCTATGATGTCATCCGGACCATGCAACATAGGAATCACATCTCCCGGCTTCTGGATGTGGATGGCAATCTTGTGGGGGAGCCGGTTGCGATTCAGGGCGAGGCGGTCAGGTACTACTCTGAGTTGTATTTCCAGACTGACTACTTGTCTGTGTTCCCAGAGATCATTACGAAGAGAATGGTGACTTCGTACGGGAATAGTATTCTTCTTGCTCCCGTTACATTGGAGGAGGTAGACGCTATTGTCAAGCTGACGGATCCCAACAAGGCTCCAGGCCCGGATGGCTTTAGCAGTGGTTTCTACAAACGCCACTGAGATACTCTGAAGCATCAAGTCTTGGAGGTGGTGCAGGAATTCTTCACCAACGGAAAGCTGCTAAAAGAGCTGAACCACACCTTCCTCACCTTGGTGCCTAAGAAGGAGGGAGCAACAGCGCTGGCGGACTTCAGACCTATTACGTGCTGTAATTATCTTTATAAGATAATTACGCACCTTATGTGCCGGCGGATGGAGGGGATCGTGCAGGACTTGGTCTCCCCGAACCAGGCTGCTTTTATCAAGGGGAGATCGATTGCTGAGCACAGCCTCCTGGCTCATGAGATGGTGAGAGGTTTTAACAAACCGGGAGGAGAGAAGGCTTGCGTGAAACTGGATCTGAGGAAGGCGTATGACATGGTCAACCGGGACTTCCTTTGCCATCTGATGTCCGCCATGGATTTTGGGGACCATTGGGTTGGCCTGATACGAGAGTGCATCACGTCCCCCACTTTCTCGGTCCTCATACAGGGCATCCCCTATGGGTATTTCCAGAGTAATCGTGGGCTTCGGCAAGGCGACCTCCTGTCTCCTTGCCTGTTCACGATTGTTATGGAATACTTCACTTGCCTGATGGATTTGCAGCGCACCGAGGGAGGCTGATCCCACTGTTCCGGAGGGTGGATCCCCCAGTCACCCACCTCATTTATGCTGATGATCTCTTGGTGTTTATCCGGCCTTCGATGGAGGGTATGCAGACGCTTGCTGAGATTATGGGAGAGTTGCATTCCTTATCGGGTCTTCAGCTGAACAGGGAGAAGAGCCGGGTGTACTTCAGCTCCTTATGTCCCCAGAAGGAGGAGCGGGCTGACGTGCTGGGTATCGAGAGGAGTGATCTTCCGGTGCGATATTTAGGAGTACCCCTCACGGTCAACTAGCGTGGGATCATGATTGCCATAGTTTGGTGGAGTACGTCCAGAGGAGAGTGGAAGGTTGGCAAGCCTCGGGATTGTCTTTTGGCGGTCGCATTGAGCTGGTTCGGTCAGTGATTACAGCTGTTGCTCATTTCTGGCTACAATCTATCCTCCTTCCTATCGCTAGTGTTAGGAAAGTGGATCGGATATGTGCAGATTTCATTTGGAGAGGGGGTATGCATGCGATCTCTTGGGAGCAGCTCTGTCGTCCCAGGAAGGAGGGAGGAGTGGGGATTAGGCCTCTGCTGGAGATTCGGGAGGCCTCCACGCTTAAGCTGGCATTGAAATTCTTAAATGGGGGGTCTCTCTGGGCTGCCTGGATGCATAGCAGATATGTGAAGCAGGACAATTTTTGGACGTGTACTTCTGACAACAATCATTCTGTCACGTTCAAGACTGTCCTGAGACACAGGAGGATTCTCAAGTCTGCTATCAGGAAGGTCATGAAGGATGGGTCTGGAACGGACCTCTGGCGAGATCCCTGGATAGATCGTTGCTCGTTATTGGACATCAGGGGGGCTCAGACTCACCAGGAGGACAGGCGGGGCCTGACGTGTAGTCGGATTATTCGCGATGGGGAGTGGAGGCCGGAGTCCTATCGTTTTACCATGGAGCTGGGAGAGATCATTAGCAATATTGCTATTGATCCGGATCTGCCTGCAGATCGGTGGATTTGGGAGCCGACTGGTGCGTCCACGAGTACTGGGGAGTTCCAATTCAGGAGTTGCTACAATCTCATCAGGCGCACTTTTCCTCAGAGTCCTGACTACGATTTCGTATAGTGCAAGGGTCTGGCAAGGAAGATGCAGCTCTGTCTATACAAGCTCCTATTGGGTCGCCTTCTTACTCGAGATCGGTTGAGTTCTTTTGGAGTGCCGGTCCCGGATCCCAAGTGTGTGTTGTACGGGGTGGAGCTAGAATCTATCAGCCACATCTTCTTTGAGTGTGACCTGGCTTGGCAGATCTGGAAGGAGCAAAGTCGGAAATTAGGAGGTTGTGACTCCGGGAAGAGTACTGGGGCCATCATTACGGTGATCCGAGATAGTAGAGGCCGAGGGGAGGACTGGTTTCGGACCGCCAGGGTTCGTCTGGCTGCTTCGGTTTGGCATGTCTGGCGGGAACGAAACCGTCGGATATTCGAGGGACTGGTTACTCCTCTGATGGGCATGCTTCATAATATCGAATTTGATGTAAATGTTATGAGGTCTTGATGAGTGAGATTCCCCACTTTGATTGTATGTTGTACGATTACTGTGTTACTTTGGAATAAAATTTACCCTTTTTCCAAATATATATATATATATATATATATATATATATATATATATATATATAGAGAGAGAGAGAGAGAGAGAGAGAGAGAGAGAGAGAGAGAGGGGGAGGTGGGATGGCACCTCACTCTCAAATGAGGGTAGTGGTGACGTGGCATCATCCCAGCCCTCCATCTCATATTTTGAGAAAAGTATGTCAGCCGTTAGATGGGTTTAGAGGGGGGGGATCAAAAAATTTCAGAAGCATAGAGGGAGAGAGGCGAGCAAAAAAAACGAGGTGCTGTCTTCTTCCTCCTCTTCCTTCCTTTCTCTTCTTCATTTTTTCTTCAAAAAATCGAAAGGGAGCAGAGAGGGAGAGAGAGAGAGAGAGAGAGAGAGAGAGAGAGGTGCTGCCGGTTGATCTTCAAATCCTTCTTCTTCCTTCTCCTCCTCAACTAGCTCGGATTCAACGATGATTCAAAAGGTATTTGGGCGAATTCCATTTTTTTCTTTCAACGAAAATAGTTTAGAGGTATTAGAGCAAAATTAGGGTTAATATTTTGAACTTTTGACTATGAAATTAGGGGTTTTATTTCTGAAATTAGATGCTTCATATGTTTTATTATTTGTGAAATTAGGGTTAAGCTCCTCTCTCGCGATTTGCAGACCACACCACTGTGCTGCCGCCGCTCTCCACCATCACTGACGAAGCTCCATATAGGCGAGGTGTGATTTAACTCTGCTTGGTTAATTTTCTTTGGTTTTGTTTTCATTTCGTTAATCTAGTCGACAAACGTTAAGTTGAAAAAAAATAGTTCTATTAAGTTGAAGAAAACGTCATTCATATTTTGTTCATTCGTTATTGTGTTTAATTGTGTAGGAGATGGTGTTGATATGGGAGATGGTTTAAGAGATGGAGGTGCAAATGATTTGGACACCATTACGTCGAAGATAGGAATGGAGTTTGCTACACAGGAGGATGCGTATAGTTTTTATAACGGGTATGCATTGAAAATGGGATTTGGAACTAGATGGTCATCTACTAGTAAGTCTAGGTCTGATCCCAATTTAGTCATATCCAGATTAATTGTATATAACAAGGAAGGAAAAAGGAGAGTCTTGAAGAAACCAATTGTGGACGAAGAGTTAGATCATCGTCGTGAGATACGGGTGGATTGCAAAGCAATGATCAAGAGTTACCTCACAAAGTCAGGAAGATGGAGAGTTGGCAAATTTGTTCCTGAACATAACAATCACGAGTTATCCACTCTATCGAAAGCAATAAAGCATCGGTCTCATAAAAAGGTCCATCGTCAACCAGTAGTGAAGAACTTAATTACTCAGCTAGATATTGCGAAGGCATATCAAACGCAAGCATTGCAAGGGTTGTCAATTCCTTCGAGCCTTACCCACAACACTTGATTACACCGCAACAAGTCCGTGATCACCTCAGAGTTGAGAGGAAGAACAATTTGGCAAAAATTGTGCTAAAATTGTTAAGCACTTTATGGGAAAAAAGGCCGAAGATCTGACTTTTTACTCAAGCATTGAATTAGATGATGACTACATATAAAGAAGTATTTTTTAGGCTGATAGAAGATCACAAGAATCCTACCAGAAGTTTAGTGATGTAATTATATTTGATGTGACATATCGAATAATTTTTGTCTACCATTTGCTCCTTTCACTGGTATCAATCATCATCGACAATCTAGCTTGTTCGGATGTGCATTGTTAGATGATGAGACAAAGTAGACATTTGTGTGGTTATTTGAGCAATGGCTTAGATATATGGGGGGTAAAGCACCAGGAGCTATAATTATTGATCAGGATACGGCTATTGGGAATGCAATTGCTAGAGTTTTTCCAAATACTATATACCGGTATTGTGATTGGCATCTAGACAAGAATATAGGAGAACATATGGTCCATCTCAAAACTATCCACGAACCCGAGTTTGAATTGCATTTCAATGGACTGCGAAACAATAGCAGTATATGTGAAGCCGAAGATTGTTGGAAAGAGATGATGGCAACGTACAAACTACGGTAAAAAGTAGGTTGCTAAAGTTGTGGGAGTGGCGAGCTAGTTGGTTACCTTGCTATTTAAATAATAAGTTTCTTGCCGGCACTTCGGACGAGTCAAAGAGCGGAAAGCATAAATGCTTTTTTCGATACGTATGTTCATGAACTGAGTTTGTCGTTCAATATGACAAGGCATTGGCAAGTCGTTGAAAAGCCGAGGAGGATGAAGATTTCAAAACTATCGACTCTAGGCCCGTATTAACTTTGGAATGGCCACTTGAGGAGCAAGCTGGTGGATGCTATACAAGAGCCTCGTTTCTATTTTTAAATAAGAAATGAAGGATGTCCAGATTTATTGGGCTGGTAAAGTGCACAAAGAAGGGACAATAACTACATATCTTGTTGGACGGGCGACGAAAGAGAAGTAAATGGAGGTATGTGTTATGTGATTCTGATGGGGTTGTAGTTTCATGCTTCTATAAACATTTTGAATCTGTTGGATTACTTTGCAGGCATGCCCTGGACATATTGTGGAAGAAACTTGTTTCAGAGATACCATATCGTTATATTTTGAAGCGCTGGACCATTGAATCCCGGCATCGATTTGGAGATGTTGGCACGGGTGCTACTGTCGGAAATTCTGAAGTTTGTAATCTTCATTGGGATATTCGTTACAAATGCAACAAGGATTTGGAGGTTGCATACAAGGCGCCTAACTTTGCTGCTGAATTTGATAGGTTTCTAACGAGCAAGTTAGCAGAATATGATAACTTAAGATCGCCTGAAGGAGTTGATGTGCCATCCCAAGGACTGAATCACCAAGTTGATCCTATTGCACCACCCTTATCCCAAAATTCATCAAGTTTAATTTCTGAAATTAACCTTCGTGATCCTACGACATCACTGAGGCATAAAGGGCGACCAAGACTTCCTTCCAGATTACCTTTTGGATTAGAATTGTCTCAAGAAGAGGCTAATAAAAAAATGGAAAACATGCGTGTTTTGTGGAAAAAAGGGGTCATTACTGGACTGAATGTAGCAAAGCTAAGGTATTGTATAAGTTCAATAATTTTTATCCTTATTTCTGTTTAATGAGATAATTGAGAATATGTTGAATTTCAGGCAAACAATATTGTATAAAATGGTCAATCTGATCTGGGTGGTTCACAAGCACTTCCAAGAACTCACTAGGTAATTTTATGTGTATCCTGGTTTTTTCAGTATCCATGATCTCTTCTAGTATCAGTTTTTGCATACTTTTTACTATTTTTCTATGGGTTATGATGAGTGAGTTATCACATAAGCTTTAACTTTTTGCATACTTTTTACTATTTTTCTTTTAATTGTCCAATAGCGCCTATATAGTGCTTTCAAGGAGTTGAAATGAGGAACTTTTACATACGAAACAAGTCGAAATAGAACTTTTGGCATGGCATATGATCGCTTCAACTTCATGACACAAATGCTAGAACCCTAGAGGGAGAGATGATTAAAAGCATGGACCCATACAAGAGGTGCCAGAATGCCGAGAGGTTCTGTACACCTTAAAAAGCCAAGTTGTAGTCAAGAACCGGTCTTTCATGGATATGGATATGCAGTTGTTGTTAGATAATTTTAAATTGTAATGGTGGGTGACTTTTGTAGTCTTTTGTTGTCCAGGTCCTATAAATTCTAAATTGTCAGTTGATTATGCAGTTGGTGTTAGATAATTTTGTAGACTTTTGTTGTCCAGGAATAAAAAATTAAAGAAAATGGATATGCAAGCGAGGAAATGGTCTTTCATGGATATGGATATGCAATTGTTGTTAGATAATTTTAAATTGTAATGGTGGGTGACTTTTGTCGCCCAGGTCCTATAAATTCTAAATTGTTAGTTGATTATGCAGTTGCTGTTAGATAATTTTGTAGACTTTTGTTGTCCAGGAATAACAAATTGAAGAAAATGGATATGCAAGCTAGGAACCGGTCTTTCATGTGCCCAAGAAAAGTTTAGAAACATTTTTGCTTGTTCTTATGTGCAATGTAATAGTGGGTGACCTATAGGGTTTGCTTGGATTGAGGGTGAAAAAAAAAAGCGGAGTTAAATGGGGTTAAATATGGAGGAGTAGAGTGAGGGGGAGTAGAGTCAATACATAGAACCTTGTTTGGATTAGAGGGAGAGCTAAGTGGAGGTGTTTAATAACTCTTCCTTGGATTGAAGGTTTTGAGTGAGAGAAAGATTAATAAAAATATGATAGTTATCAAAATAACTTTATTACATATGTTATAAAATTAAATTTGATTGAAATTTTAATTAGAACTTGTCAAAATATCTTTACAAATTAGGAAGGTAAAGAGCAACATGTTGAAAACAAAACAAAATGGACAAAAAAATTATAATATTTTATAGAACAAATAAGTGGGTATTTATGACTTTTTAAACAAAATCCCTCAATCTCCCTCGTTAACCCTCCGATTTGTAGGGTTAAAAAAATGGACGAAAAAGGTGACATAAACCCACACTTAACCCTTCATAACCCTCTCTCCTAAACCCCCACTCTCAAACCAAACATGGTTTTATTTCTCCCTCACTTAACTTCCCCTCACTTAACTCTTTTAACCCTCAATCCAAGCAGGCCCATAGAGATCGGCTCAATACCTCCACCTAATGTGTTTCTACAACATCTTTAACTTTTATACTATTTATGAGATGTGCCTTGGTTTTGTTCAATAGCCAGAAAAGAAAATAAGTCAGCTAGTTACTTGTGCTTGGTTTTTGCTGCTACTTGATATTTTTAAGGTATTAAAAGGTAAAAAAAAAAGAAAAAAAAAAGGAAAAAAAGAAAGAAAGTCGACTTAGCTTCATAAGCCAACACAAAGTACCAAAACTACAAACAACTGCTGCAACACAGCTTCATGAACATAACATTAATACGAATCACAAGCATATTGTAGCCAAACGAAAAACTTGCTTACACTTGCAAAGCCAATTTCAGGCTAGTCTGCAATAAAATTGAGAGGTTTAGTCATTACAATGCGATTACTAAATACAATTACTAAATCTTAAATTCTCCAAATTACTAAATCTTAAAATTTTCAAATTCCTTAAAAATGAACCATATAGTTTGACTTAACGTTGCGCTACACGGTGTTCAATTTCAACTTCCAATAGAATCTTCTGCATGATATCCTTGTCTTGTCCCGAATAAGTGGTAGCTCCATCAATATTTACTAGTTTCTTGTTTGTCTTTGAGGTCTTAGATTGTTGCAGCCAATCAAAATATTCATAACCTGAATTTTTCCTTTACACATTTTGAACAAACAAATTACAATTGTAAGACATAAATAACAATTGACTTGTTGTGGACAAAGTAAAAAAGATTTACTTACACTAGTAGATGATGGACAACAATAGAACTTTCGTCCTAAGCTCATAGGCATCTTTGATGTTCTTATTTTGCAAAAGTCAGCTACGCAACGACAAAACCGAAGTTCATCCGCCCAACACCAAAAATTACATCCATCATTCTATGTAAATCAAAATAACATGGGATCATTAATTTTTTTTACAAATTTGGAAAAACCAAGAGAATGATCTAAACAACAACGAAATCAGACCTCCTTTGCACATTTCGAAAATTTGCGACCACAATTCGAAGGCGTATTTGCAGTGTGTAATTTGCACAAAGAAGTAACTTCACAATAACATGGGATCTTCGCAAGATCTCATTCCGGTTCAGTTGCTTCATTTTGTGCCATTTGGAAGCCTAAACATGTTAAGACATTAGAATTTCAATATGCTAAACTAAATATTAGAATTATTTACCATAATTAGATCACCATAATAGTCAATCGAATGAATCTATCAAAATTTTTAAGGACATGAAAATATTTCTCTTATCCAACTTTTATCAAAAAATGCTGAAGCCGCCGAGAAAGGGTTTGCAGAAAAATAAGCAAATTAAGCATATGAAGCATCTGACTTCGATTTAAAAAGCATATGAAATAAAAACCCTAATTTCAGAATCAAAAGTTCAAAAATATTAACCCTAATTTCATAAATAAAAACATATGGAGCATATAATTTCAGAAATAAAAACCCTACTTTCAGAATCAAAAGTTCAAAAATATTAACTCTAATTTTGCCCAAATACCTCTAACCATTTTCGTTGAAAGAAAAAAATAGAATTCGCCCAAATACCTTTTGAATCCTCGTTGAATCCGAGCTAGTTGAGGAGGAGGAGGAGGAAGAAGAAGGATTTGAAGATCTGCCGGCAGCACCTCTCTCTCTCTCTGCTCTCTTTCGATTTTTTGAAGAAAAATGAAGAAGGAAGAGGAGAAAGGAAGAAGGAAGAGGATGAAGAAGGGCAACACCTCATTCTTTTTGCTTGCCTCTCTCTCCCTCTGAAGTTTTTTGGTTCCCCCCTCCTCAACTAGCTCGGATTCAACGAGGATTCAAAAGGTATTTAGGCGAATTCCATTTTTTCTTTCAATGAAAATGGTTAGAGGTATTTGGGCAAAATTACGGTCAATATTTTTGAACTTTTGATTCTGAAATTAGGAATTTTTTTCTTTTTGAAATTAGATGCTTTATATGTTTTTATTTCTAAAATTAGGGTTTTTATTTCATATGCTTTTTAAACATATTTTTTTGCAAACCCTTTCTCGACGGCTTCAACATTTTTTGATAAAAGTCGGACAAGAGTAATATTTTCATGTCCTTAAAAGTTTTGATAGATTCATTCGATTGACTATTATAGTGATCTAATTATGGTAGATAATTCTAATGTTTAGTTTAGCACGTTGAAATTATAATGTCTTAACGTGTTTAGGCTCTCAAATGACACAAAATGAAGCAACTGAACCGGAATGGGATCTTGCGAAGATCCCATGTTATTGTGATGTTACTTCTTTATGCAAATTACTCACTGCAAATATACCTTCGAATTGTGGTCGCAAATTTCTGAAATGTGCAAAGGTCTGATTTTGTTGTTGTTTAGATCATTCTCTTGATTTTTCCAAATTTGTAAAAAATCAATGATCCCATGTTATATTGATTTACATAAAATAATGGATGTGATTTTCGGTGTTAGATGGATGAACTTCGGTTTTGTCGTTGCGAAGCCGGCTTTTGCAAAATAAGAACAGCGAAGATGCCTATGAGCTTAGGACGAAAGTTCTATTGTTGTCCATCATCTACTAGTATAAGTAAAACTTTTTTACTTTGTCCACAGCAAGTCGATTGTTATTTATGTCTAACTATGATTACAATTGTAGTTTGTTTGTTCAATATGTGTAGAGGAAAAATTCAAGTTGTGAATATTTTGATTGGCTGCAACAATCTAAGACAAAGAAGAAACTAGTGGATACTGATGAAGCTACCACTTCTTCAGGACAAGGCAAGGATATCATGAAGAAGATCCTATTAGAAGTTGAAATTGAACACCGTGTAGCGCAAAGTCAAGTCGAACTATATGGTTCATTTTTAAGAAATTTGGGAAATGTAAGATTTAGTAATTTGGAGAATTTAAGATTAAGTAGTTGGATTTAGTAATCGTATTGTAATAACTAAAACCTCTCAGTTTTATTGCAGCCTAGTCTGAAATTGGCTTTGCAAGTGTAAGCAAGTTTTTCGTTTGGCTACAATATGCTTGTAATTTGTATTAATGTTATGTTCATGAAGCTGCGTTGCAGTAGTTGTTTGTAGTGTTGGTACTTTTTGCTGGCTTATGAAGTTGAGTCGACTTTCTAATCTTTTTTTTTTCTTTTTTTCTTTTTTCTTTTCCTTTTAACACCTTAAAAATATCAAGTAGCAGCGAAAACCAAGCACAAGTAACTAGCTGACTTATTTTCTTTTCTGACTATTGAATAAAACCAAGGCATATCTCATAAATCGTATAAAAGTTAAAGATGATGTAGAAACTCATTAGGTGGAGGTACCGAGCCGATCTCTATAGGTCACCCACCATTACATTGCACATAAGAACATGCAAAAATGTCTCTAAACTTTTCTTGGGCACATGAAAGACCGGTTCCTGGCTTGCATATCCATTTTCTTCAATTTGTTATTCCTGGGCAACAAAATTATCTAACAACAACTGCATAATCAACTAACAATTTAGAATTTATAGGACTTGGGCAACAAAAGTCTACAAAAGTCACCCACCATACAAATTAAAATTATCTACAACAACTGCATATTCATATCCATATATGACTGGTTTCTGCTTGCAAATCCATTTTCTTCAATTTGTTATTCCTGGGCAACAAAAGTCTACAAAATTATCTAACAACAACTATATAATCAACTGGCAATTTAGAATTTATAGGACCTGGGCAACAAAAGTCTACAAAAGTTACCCACCATTACAATTTAAAATTATCTAACAACAACTGCATATCCATATCCATGAGAGACCGGTTCCTGACTGCAGCTTGACTTTTTAAGGTATACAGAACCTCTCGGCATTCCGGCACCTCTTGTATGGGTCCATGCTGTTAATCATCTCTCCCTCTAGGGTTCTAGCATTTGTGTCCTGAAGCGATCAGCTGTCATGCTAAAAGTTCTATCTCGACTTGTTTCGTATGCAAAAGTTCCTCATTTCAACTCCTTGAAAGCACTATATAGGCACTATTGGACAATTAAAAGAAAAATAGTAAAAAGTATGCAAAAAGTTAAAGCCTATGTGATAATTCACTCATCACATCTCATAGAAAAATAGTAAAAAGTATGCAAAAACTGATACTAAAAGAGATCATGGATACTGAAAAAAACAGGATACTCATAAAATTACCTAGTGAGTTCTTGGAAGTGCTTGTGAACCACCCAGATCAGATTGACCATTTTATACAATATTGTTTGCCTGAAATTCAACATATTCTCAATTATCTCATTAAAGAGAAATAAGGATAAAAAATATTGATCTTATACAATACCTTAGCTTTGCTATATTCAGTCCAGTAATGACCCTTTTTTCCCACAAAACCAGCATGTTTTCCATTTTTTTAGTAGCCTCTTCTTGAGACAATTCTATTCCAGAAGGTAATCGGGAAGGAAGTCTTGGTCGCCATTTATGCCTCAGAGATGTCGTAGGATCACGAATATTAATTTCGGAAAGTAAACTTGATGAATTTTAGGAGTGGTGCAATAGGATCAACTTGGTGATTCAGTCCTTGGGATGGCACATCAACTCCTTCAGGCGATCTTAAGTTATCATATTCTGCTAACTTGCTTGTTAGAAACCTATCAAATTCAGCAGCAAAGTTAGGTGCCTTGTATGCAACCACCAAAGCCTTGTTGCATTTGTAATGAATATCCTAATGAAGATTACAAACTTCAAAATTTTCGACAGTAGCACCCGTGCCAACATCTCCAAATCGATGCCGAGATTCAATGGTCCAGCGCTTCAAAATATAACGATATGGTATCTCCGAAACACGTTTCTTCCACCATATGCACAGGACATGTCTGCATAATCCAACAGATTCAAAATGTCTACAGACGCATGAAACTACAACCCCATCGGAATCATATAACACATTCCTTCATTTACTTCTCTTTTGTCGCCCGTCCAACAAGATATGTAGTTACTGCCCCTTCTTTGTGTACTTTACCAGCCCAATAAATTTGTGTTTCCTTCATTTCTTATTTAAAAATAGAAACGAGGCTCTTGTATAGCATCCACCAGCTTGCTCCTCAAGTGGCCATTCCAAAGTTAATACGGGCCTGGAGTCGATAGTTTTGAAATCTTCATTCTCCTCGGCTTTTCGACGACTTGCCAATGTCTTGTCATATTGAACGACAAACTCAGTTAAGGGTGTACTTGCATGAACATATGTATTAAAAAAAGTATTTATGCTTGCCGCTCTTTGACTCGTCCGAGTGCTGGCAAGAAACTTATCATTCAAATAGCACGGTAACCGACTAGCCCGCCGCTCCCACAACTTTGGCAACCAACTTTTTTCTCGTAGCTTGTACGTCGCCATATCTCTTTCCAACAATCTTCGGCTTCACATATATTGCTACTGTTTCGTAGTCCACTGAAATGTAATTCAAACTCGGGTTCGTGGATAGTTTTGAGATGAACCATATGCCCTCCAATATTCTTGTCTAGATGCCAATCACAATATCGGTGTATAGTATTTGAAAAAACTCTAGCAATTGCATTTCCAATAGCCGCATCCTGATCAGTAATGATAGCTCCTGGTGCTTTACCCCCTATACATCTAAGCCACTGCTCAAATAACCACCCAAACGTCTGCTTTGTCTCATCAGCTAACAATGCACATCCGAACAAGCTAGATTGTCAATGATGATTGATACCAGTGAAAGGAGCAAATGGTAAACAGAAATTATTAGTACGATATGTCACATCAAATATAATTACATCACTAAACTTTTGGTAGGATTCTTGTGATCTTCTATCAGCCCAAAAAACACTTCTTAATGTGTAGTCATCATCTAATTCAATGCTTGAGTAAAAAGCCGGATCTTCAGCCTTTTTCCCCCCTAAACTGCTTAACAATTTTAGCACTTTTTTTGCCTAAATTGTTCTTCCTCCCAACTCTTAGGTGATCATGGACTTGTTATGGTGAAATCAAGTGTTGTGGGTCAGGCTCGAAGGAATTAACAATCCTTTCAATGCTTGCGTTTGATATGCTTTCGCTATGAAGCTGATTAATTAAGTTCTTCACTACTAGTTGACGATGGACCTTTTTATGAGACCGATGCTTTATTGCTTTTGATGGAGTGGGTAACTCGTGATTGTTATGTTCAGGAACAAATTTGCCAACTCTCCATCTTCCTGACTTTGTGAGGTAAATCTTGATCATTGCTTTGCAATCCACTCGTATCTCACGACGATGATCTGCCTCTTCGTCCACTATTGATTTTTTTCAAGACTCTCCTTTTTCCTTCCTTGCTACATACATTTAATCTAGATATGACTATATTGGGATCAGACCTAGACTTACTAGTGGATGACCATCTAGTTCCAAATCCCATCTTCAATGCATAGCCGTTATACAAATTGTACGCATCCTCCTGTATAGCTACTCCATTCCTATATTTGTCGTAATGGTGTCCAAATCATCTACATCTCCATCGCCTACATCTCCCATATAAACACCATCTCCTACACAATTAAACACAATAACGAATGAACAAAATGTGAATGACTATTTCTTCAACTTAATAGAACTAAATTTTTTTCAACTTAACGTTTGTCGACTAGATTAACGAAATGAAAACAAAACCAAAGAAAATTAACCAAGCAGAGTTAAATCACCCCTCGCCTATATGGAGCTTCGTCAGCAATGGTAGAGAGCGGCGGCGGCATGGTGGTGTGGTCTGCAAATCACGAGAGAGGAGATGCGAGAGGAGCTTAACCCTAATTTCAGAAATAAAAAAACATATGAAGCATCTAATTTCAGAAATAAAATCCCTAATTTCTTAGTCAAGAGTTCAAAAATATTAACCCTAATTTTTCTCTAATACCTCTAAACCATTTTCATTGAAAGAAAAAAATAGAATTCGCCCAAGTACCTTTTGAATTATCGTTGAATTCGAACTAGTTGAGGAGGAGGAAGAAGAAGGATTTGAAGATCAACCAAATGAAAACAAAACCAATGAAAATTAACCAAGCAGAGTTAAATCACACCTTGCCTATATGGAGCCTCGCCAGTGATGGTGGAGAGCGGCACCCCAATTTTAGAAATAAAAACATATGAAGCATCTAATTTCAGGAATAAAACCCCTAATTTCAGAATCAAAAGTTCAAAAGTATTAACCATAATTGTGCCCTAATACCTCTAGACCATTTTCGTTGAAAGAAAAAATGGAATTCGCCCAAGTACCTTTTGAATCCGAGCTAGTTGAGGAGAAGAAGAAAAAGGATTTGAAGATCAACCGGCAGCACCTCTCTCTCTCTCTCTCTCTCTCGATTTTTTGAAGAAAAATGAAGGAAGAGGAGAAAGGAAGAAGGCAACACCTCGTTTTTTTTTGCTCGCCTCTCTCTTCCTCTATGCTTCTGAACTCCTTCCACCCTCTAAACCCATCTAACGGCTGACATACTTTTCTCAAAATATGAGATGGAGGGCTGGGATGGTGCCACGTCACGCTATATATATATATATATATATATATATATATATATATATATATATATATATATATTCCTTTGAGTATTGGGATCAGCAGCAAACCGTATCGGTATTGGCCGATACTCCAAACTATATGTAACATCTCTTCACACACACGTGTGCAGTCTATATAATCCTTCATTATAATACTTATACATTCAGATTATACTATGTATGCAGTCTCCAATCAAGAGTATGTAACATGTTTTCATTCTCATTGACATGCATTAATGTGAAGCTTTCATAAAACATTATAACTTAATAACAATCATATTTCATTCGTCATTGCATCAGGGGTATTACAGATAGTAAACAAAACGTGTGAGCTATCATTATGATACAATATGCTATTATTTTGGCTCTTTGATTATCGTCGAACTTCAATTAGATCTTTCGCTTCCACTTCAAGTTTTTGTTCTCGCTTCAAACTGCCATCACGATATATATATATATATATATATATATATATATATATATATGTATATATATATATATATATATATATATTTTTTTTTTTTTTTCTTATATATATATATATATATATATATATATATATATATATATCGACCCTTCATTTGAGTATTGGGATCGGCAGCAAACCGTATCGGTATCGGCCGATACTGCAAACTATATGTAACATCTCTTCACACACACGTGTGCAGTCTATATAATCCTTCATTATAATTCTTATACATTCAGATTATACCATGTGTGCAGTCTCCAATCAGGTGTATGTAACATGTCTTCATTCTCATTGACATGCATTTAATATGAATCTTTCATAAACATTATAACAAAATAACAATCATATTTCGTTCATCATTGAATCAGGGGTATTATAGATAGTAAAGAACACGTGAGAGCTATCATTATGATACAATATATGCTATTATTTTGGCTCTTTGATCATCGTCGAACTTCAATTAGATCTTTCGCTTCCACTTCAAGTTGTTCTCGCTTCAAACTGCCGTCACAGCCATCACAATTGCCTTCAGCTGCCTTTACTTCTCCCTCTTTCCTTAATCGTTCTCTCCTCTCTTCTTCCTTGCCGTTCTTCTCTTCCTCACTTTCTCTTTCATCCTCTTTTAGTTGGCACATGATAGCTCATTTGCAGCACAAATGAGCGACACATGGAAGCTCGTGCACAATAACTCATGGAATATGGGTTATAAGCGATTCATGGAAGCTCATGCATAAAGCAAACTTAGAAACTTATGCATAAAGCAACATAGAAGCTCATCTGAAGTGACACATGTATGTGTCACATGGAAGCTCGTGGGTTCCCACATACAACAGACATGGATCCTGTGTTACCAAAACATGGTGACACCGGTACACATGTTAGCAAACAACGGCATTTATAATCCAAGTGTCTAAACACCAAAAATCCCCATCTGTCATAAATCTAAGTGACACCTAGGCCCATATTATACAGTAACTCGAAACCATTTTCAGACCGACTTCGTTTATGATTCGCCCTCTAGATTTGGCTTATGGTCATATTCTAACAAATATGTCTAGTACTCATCCGGTTCCATACCCGACTCATTATCCGAGCCTAATCAACATTTACATCCATTATTGACTCGGATCTGCTTCACTTGATATTGCTGTTAATTTGGTATTAATTAACAAATACAACATATCTGATTCTCATCTAATCGCAAATCTGACACCGATTATGTACCAACTGTCATTTAGATATGTAATAAGTGACTAATAAACTACTAAATCAGTCATTAGAAATTCGGTGCATCACAGTTTAGGTGATTTAGGGATCTAGGAACATGTAACACTTTGCTTTCTAATCTGCACAGACGTGATGTTTGACTGGCTGGTCTCACTATCACCACACCTGTGACAAATTTTTATCGACTTTCTATACATATGGCCTGGTGTTCTCTTTGTATAGATGTGTAATAACTACTCAGTACATCATCAATTAATTATCTCTTTTGTTGAATTCTTTCAGGATGAAATCCTTGTTTGTCATGATTGATAATGGATCATCTTGATGGGTTAAAAATAAATGGATATAATCTCACGATACATTTAAAGCATGAAGATAAAAAAAATTTTATCCTCATTTATGCTTGCTTGTGACAGCCTTTGTGTTCTATTGATTATCAATTTAATAGTGGTTTTCTGCTGAGAATTTATATCGTTGGTCATGTGAGTATGATAACTGATTCTGACTGTAATTTAATTGTTTATCATTGGTTCAAGGTTCAAGATCTCAATTTTTTCTTTCTACTGAGGCTCTTCATTATCATTAAATTATCACGTTCCATAACTCTCAAAGAAAATTTGAAATATGGAAGATATGATCCAATATGATTTCATACTTTTGTATGCAATTGATGTTAGTCTCAGTAAAATATTGGTTGGAGTTTGAGTTCACTCTTGAAAGTAATTGGATTTGGTATAGGGATGACCTTGAGTTGACCCACTTAAAATCTTAGTAATATTTATTAGATTATGGCTTTAAACGAGCCAGATTATTATCAGATTTACATTGATATAGATGAAAACAATCTGAATCCCTTTCCCCACCACCAAAGTAATTGTCAGGACTACGGGCTGCCCCTCATTCTGATATCTATCTCGACAAATTAGAAGGCTAATCCAGAAGATGCCAGCCGCAGATGATATTAGATTATCATTATAGGCACTGATCAAATGGAAAAAAAAATGTATGATAAGATATCTGAGTGTATTGTTCTTACAAAGGGATATGTAATTATAACACATCAGTTTTGCAGAAAATAAATCTTGTTCATGTATCACAGTTATTCTTCTGCTCACTTGTGTTTCAGTTGGTTTGAGGATTGTATATAATTTGGTCTCTCCATCAACCAAGTTTCTGAGTCATCAAATAATTGCTGAACACCAAGCTACTCAAGTATCCAAGTAAACTCTTTCAAAGGGTATCCTTGTGGACCGTATACAAGTGAACTGGGCTTACTTTGAATCCACTACTACATGAAATTCAACATGTAGCGTCTGCAAAGTCTTGTAACTCCACACCGTACAGGAAAATATGGTTGCATTAGAGAAAATTATTTGCTGGTACTAGTTGTATTAATACATAGTTTGGGCTGGTGTGTCGATGTTGCAGTTTGTGTACTCATCCGTGTGAATCGTATCTGCATGCTTGTATCTCTTCCATTCCTCATATAGAAAAAGAGTACCCAAGTGACGAGGCTTCTGAGTCTTAGTACTTGTATATCCAAGGGTCCTGTCATGTGTGACATTTGGCATCCATGTTTAACAAAATCATAGGATTTCTATAACTTATATTTTGTTTGATAATGACCATATTCAGTTTATATGTATTTGCATATTTATATTTGCTAATGTATAATAACTGGTGGCCATACATCTAGATATTGGGAATTTGCCAGGTCGAACACAAGTGTCATCATGTGCCACCCAAAACCATTGTCTAATAGAGTGTATCATTTAAATTTTCAGGCATGATTCTAATCCCTGAACATCCTGGATATAATTTAACATAGCTATTTGCTTATCATATTCCTAAATCTTACCTCGACAGAAAAGGACTGATTGCTACATGCACCTATTTCTGTATGACACACTAGCCACAGTTTTCATTTTGCTTAAGATGTTTGCTTAAGATGTTAAATTACCTGTTTAAAAAATATATATGGCATTTAGATCTAATGTTGGAGTGTCTTAGGTGCACTAATCACTGCTGGGGTGCTTACTGCTGGCCTAATTAGTTTCAGACAAGGGAATTCACAACTTGGTCAGAAGCTCATGAGGGCTCGTGTGGTCGTTCAGGGAGCTACTGTTGCCTTGATGGTCGGAAGCGCTTACTACTATGGGGAACAGTTCAGGGGTTCTAAGAAGTAAATAGCGATGAGATAATATGGTAGACAACTATGCATTCATGTTCTATGTTTCAACAGTCTGTACCGATCTATACAACTTTTACTGAAACCTTTTATTTCCTGTAAGAAGAATGCCAGTTGATCCATCAGCTGCCAATTTTTTTTTTTTTTTTTTTGTCAATAAATGAAATGAAACATAGTCAGTTATTTGATTGTGATTTCTTAATTTATCCTATATTCTTGTGATTTTTATAGTTGGTGACCTTCCACAGGGCAAAGGGCCAACACGGGAGGTTGGGTTGCCCTAGCCGGAGCTATGGAGATGCGGAGATGGACCGATTCATTAATGGTCTTTGAGATTTTTGTCTTAATACCCAACTAAAAAGAGTATAGGGGCCAGGGCTTGGGCATGGAGGGTTGTCCTATGCAAAACTATAGAGGAGAGTTGTCCAGGTTTGAAGTCTTGTCCGACTTACCCTAGGCCGATCTCGGCTTCCATCAGCTAATCTTACTTTCTTCACCCATACCTTATCTACTGTCAACTATTCCATGCCAACTTTTTTCACCCATCCCTTATCTGCTGCTGTCTCTGTTCATAGCTTGGGTGTGCTCGTTTTCCTACTTGCTGATGTTTTCTGCCATTCGAGTCATTTATCAAAGACACTATACCCATCCCTTGTCCTTCATGTGATTGGCATTTAGCCTTGAGGTCCCATCTGCTGAAGTTTCACAGAATGTGCAACAAAGAACAATGAACCTGTTTTTTTTTTTTTTTTTTTTTTTTTTTTTTTTTTTTTTTTTTTTCCAGTTTTCTTCAGTGCTGTTCTCTTTCTTTCTTTTCTCTGTGGAGAAAGTTTGACCAGCGCATTTAGACTGATACATATTATACTAAGTACAAAGTACACTTTTCCCCCCTCAAGGTTCTGCTGGTGGTAGAGATGCCATTGGTGTTATCTTTTACCAAGCACCAAACCAGTGTCTCATTCTGAGAGATGTAGCTAAATAGTAGCGTATCAAACTTGAGAACTATTGGAGGGTCGAAATAATTGCATGCATTATTATGCATTCTATCATTGGAAGCATGAGATTCATCCTTGGATACACGCACATTCTTCTCATGAGGGCCGTTATCGCATGTTCTTGGACGGTCTCTCTGTCTCTTCTTCATGTGCTCATTTGGGAGGTGATGGGGAAAGCTACAATAAGAGTTAATAATGGCATTGTTCTTGAGTCGGGTCTACGGGTGAGCATTTGGTTTATTCGTTCTAATCGAATTGAAATAATCAAAATCGAATAAATTGAAAATTTAAAAATCCAAAATCGAACCGAAGTTAGCCGTAACCGAACAAACCGATATAATCAATTTGGTTTGTTCGGTTGTGCTATTTCTATTGTCCGATGGGTTGGATCCAATGTTAGAATATAATTTTTATACATACATTTGTTTCAAAGCTAGACCAAAAAATTGGACTAATTGTTAAATTATCAAAATTGAGTTTCAAAACACATACATAGAATTGTTATTTTCAAAATACATATTTTTTAATCATAGAATATGTATTGTATTTCTTATTCAATTTTCGTTTTTGGACACCGAAATCCTAACGAAATTGAAACCGAATAAGCTATTTTCAAATTGAACCCAATTTTTTTTTTTTCCCAAATCGAACCGAATCTCTTATTCAGTTCAGTTTGATTTGATTTTCGATCCAAAACCGAATAATGCTCACCCCTGGGCAAGCCTTGGCTTTTAGGTTTATATCAAGTTATTGGTACGAAGCCTAGCACATGTTTTTCTTGAGCGTCTATATTTTTGGATTGTTCTCACCCATCATTCCCCTAAGAAACAAGACTGGAAAAACATGGAACCTGTTCTTAGGGTGGTACTGAATTAGGCTGAGTTCTTGTTTGTTACATCTTGATCTACATAGTTGGGCACAGTACGAAAACTAATAATGGAGAGCTGACCGTGACGCTGAGCATGCCAACAACGACTCTTATTCTGCATGTTTCTTGCTTACTATTTATTACTGGAGATGTGGTTGGATTTATCATAAATGATCAGATGCTAGTTGTGTTGTCTAGTGATGGAGAAAATGGGCAACTCTTTTTTTAAAATACTGGGTATCTGTAACCAAGGTTGGATGAATATTCTATACCAAGTCTATAGCTTAGGTAAAGGATGTTGAGATCTTGTACCAACTAAAGCAGAGTCACTGCTCTCCAAGTGATTATCTGTTTGCATTTTGTGCTTCTTATTTAGGGACCTCTTCTTGAGTTATTAGTGTAAGTGGTATATTATTCTCGGGGCCCGGCCGGGAGTTTAGTTGTCCGAGTCGGAGCTTATTTTGGTTTGCCGGTCCTTAGAGGTCGCTTGCGACTTGGCCTTGTGTATGTCACATTGGACCTGGAGTTGTCCTAAAGCATAGAAGTCTTGTCGGATTTACCCCTAGACTAGACTAGACTAGACTGGTCCTGATTATTCTTAAGCCTCTTAGGTACTTGATATCTACTTGATTGACCAAAGAGGTAATGTAGCAGGAAATGGCTCCATCGTGACAAGTTAAGCCTCATCCCGGAGAATATCTTTGAATTGATTGTATCCCACAATCAATATTAGATATTTAACCTCCGAGTCTCTGACTAGGTTACTGCCCTAGAAAATAACCATGCTGGGTTATTCTGACAATCTTCTCACATTGGAGGGACGTTTCGGTGAAAGCCTGCTTCCATATCTATGTTATACTGTTCTAGATATGGAAGCAGTGTCTGTTGATGGGGTTAAAGTGAGCTCTCAAGGGTTTATGGCATCTTTGATTGATCATGTCTTCTAAACCTTGTTAGCTGAGGCATTATGTGTTGTATCCTTGTCATATTTTGATGTGAAGGTCCCGAAGTTTGGCGATGAATCGTGAGACTTTGTGGTTGCACCGAATTGTGTTCCTGATCAAGACTCATCATCATCATTCAAGTATTCTACCATCATAATGTGGTCGACTATAGAGCATAATAAAGTTTAATATAAGATTGTCGATCTCACGTCAATCTTATAGGTTGGTGTCAATTTTTTTGCTAATGTATCTACGAGCATGAAAGAGGACAATGCCATAAAATCTAGGTATCCAGTTAGCAAGTAAGTTGACCTACATTTTTAGTACATTTTAATCTCATGTAACCTAGGAGCTAGCATCCTTCTCCAAGTTTCCCTACTATATATAAGGATCTAGACGAATCATATATGTAACATCTTTCCTACCTCTTATTATATCTAATTGCTTCATGGTGGAGTCAGATGAATGAAAGCCTGCTGCACTGATATCAACTGTTACCCTTCCTATATTTCCTCATTTCTAGAGAACCAGGCCAGAGATCCTAAAGATTTTATCAAGTCTAATTTGACGAGTCTAAACATATCAGATAATTCCTATAATTTATTCCTACCATTTATACGATATTTCGTGAGTTGTAAACTAATGTGAATGATGCATAGCATTTTCTTTGGTTTATTTGATACATAAAGACTAAATTTCAAGCCACCAGATGATTTCAGGTTCTTGATTTTAACTTATTATGATGCCGATGATGTTGCGTGTATATAGTCAGGTACGAACATATATACACTTGTGATTATATTACTACTTGCTATGATCAATTCGTATCCGTAGCACGTAATATATATATATATATATATATATATATATATATATATATATATATATATATTATTCTTACTATGATTGTTTTGTTTGTGTAGCTCACTTGGTTTATGATGAACATAATTATTTTCAAGTAACATATAATGTATTCTGTAGGGTCCATACCGTACCTAAATTTGGATTTAAGCCCCCCCCCCCCCCCCCCCCCCCCCCACTGACCAAGAGTTTGTGAACTTGCATCATCACTCTACTCCATTGAGCTTGATACTGAACCATGGGATGCGCCAGTTGACAATGATCACACAGCTGTTTAAAGCTGTAATTTTACCAATAATTGGTGAGCCATCACTACTTAAGATTCCACAATATTTCTTTGAGTACTTTCCTTAAAGGCCGCGGAGGGTGACCGATGTGTGAACTGACCCCTCGTGTTGGCCAGGTCGAACATGTTTATCTGTGTTAGCAGGGAGCTGATTTCTGTGGATCCTATGGCCCACCCAACAAAAAAAGATGACATGCAGTGTCGGTTTTGATCGTAATTTTTTTTTTTTTTTTTTACTTTTGGGGCTCCATATATTCCACGTACATCTCCTTTCTCTCCTGACACCCTCTCCTCCTGCACTGCATAGTTCTAAAATCCACCAATGCAACTTGGTGATGTGATGGACGTTAACTCAGTTTTCTTTTCCCCTAATGATTTCAGCCCCTCTGATGGCATGTACTCCACCAACTTCTTGTTTGGGAGGAATCTATCAATCAAAAGGAGGCTATAATAAGGGGTTTTTATTTCCTTCCCATGTGATGTTCCTTCTGTAAAGTGTAACCTAAAAAGGACAATTTTTGGACGGAGCTGACATTACTCATTAGGTTTCCAAGGCCGGTCCAGGTCGAGACCGATCCAGACACAATTCAAATAAAACTTAGGCTTAATTGTGCTTTGCTACCCTCAACTATTCCGTTTTTTCAACTTGATATTCTAAACTTTTTTTGTAACAAGTTGATACCCAAAAAAAATTTGGGACAAAAATACCCCTGCTCAAACATTAAAATTACCCCCCCCTCCCCCCCAACCCCCCCTCTCCGGCTACCCCCTCCCTCCCGCTCCGCCTCCCCTCCGGCCACCCCCCCCCCCCCCCCCCCCCCTCCCGCGTCCGGCCAACCCCCCTACCCCCACCGCCGTCGGCCGCCACGGCAGCAGCCGCCGCCGACGCAGCATCAGCAGCCGCAGCCGCCGCGGCGGTGGCGCCGGAAGCGGGAGGGGGGGGGGGGGGTTGGCCGGACGTAGGAGAGGGGAGTGGCCGGAGGGGAGGCGGAGCGGGAGGGAGGGTGTGGCAGGAGTGGGGGAGGGGAGGGGGGGGGGGGGGGGGGAGGGGAGAAGGGAAGAGGGAAGGGGGAAGGGATAAGGACATTTTGGAATTTTAAAAAAAATTAGGTATCAAGTTGGAAAAAAATAATAGTTGAGGTATCAACTTGTTACAAAAAAAAGTTTAGGTATCAAGTTGAAAAAACGGAATAGTTGAGGGTAGCAAAGTGCAATTAAGCCTAAAACTTAAAACTTGGACAACTCTTTTTTGTTTGGGACTAGTGGATAACCCGTGCCATAATGGCACGAACACAAATTCGGCCTTCTCGACGTAGGCCTGCAGGCACCGGGCCAACGTCAGGGAGTTCCGAATGAAGACGCGGCCTTCGAACCCGGCCTTCTCGATGTAGACGTGCAGGCACCGGGCCAGCGCCAGGGACCCGAGCCCGGCGGAGGCGGACACGGCAAAGACCACGGTGGCGGCGTTCGGGACGGCGTGGGACCTCAAGGAGGCGAAGATGTGCAGGACCGTCGCGGGGCGTCCGAGGGCGGCGAGGCCTGAGACGGTGACGGTCCAGGAGACGACGTCCATGTGCGACATTCCGTCGAACACCCGCAGGACATGGTCGGCAGAGTCGCGTCGGGAGTAAGTGGTGAGCAGGACGATCTGCACGAAGGGGTCGGACCGGAATCCGAGGAGGAGTTCGTGTGCGTGGAACGACCTAGTGGCGGCGGTGGTGGTGTTGAGCAAGGAAGAGAAGGTGTGGGAGTCGGGAGGAACGCGGCGGCAGAGCATTTGGGAGTAGATGGAGAGTGGGTCGGCGGAGATGGCGATGACGGTGTTGAAGGAGAAGGGGTTGGTCATGGAGGAGAAGAGGGAGGCGGCGAAGGAAGGGTCGACGTCGGCGGCGCAGTGGAGGAGGTTGCTTGCAACGAAGGGGTTGCGGAAGATGCCGGCGACGACGGCGTGGGCGAGAATGAAGCGGAGGCGGCGGAGGGAGGGGCTGTGCAAAAGGAGCTGGAAGGGGGGTGCCGTTGGAACAACCGGTTGCTCCGTACCCAACATGGGACCTCCTCCTCTCTTATAAAGAGAGGGACAATTTAGCCCTTTCATCATCGTTGAACCAAAGCACATGGGTCGGACCAAAAACCCACTGTGCTTTATATTATAGATATGCACAGATCCGAAAATGTATAATTGGATAGACTAGAATTTGGGATGGACTAGATGTAGACAAGCTCATAAAAAAAATCAAAAACAAGATTTAAATGGAAAAAGATGGGACTTTTTCCATTTAAAAATAGGACAATCCAAATCCGTAGGCCGGTCCTGAAAACAACTCAAGTGTCCCTGTCCCTAGCTATAGACATGGTTGTAGTGGTGGTGTGAGGATCCATCCCATGAAGAGGAACCAAGTCTTTTTGGCTCATGCATATGCAGGCCTTCTTTTGGTGGTTAGGTGACACCTGCTTCTCTCATATCACAGACAGACTTGGCCTAATCTCCTCTATCCCTCCTTGAGAGGATTCCCTTACAATGCTTCGTGTGCTTGTTCCCTTGGTCCTTGACAAGTTCTCGTACCTGTTCTTCATGGTAGTATGTCATGTGTAGGATGTACAATGTGTACTACTTGCCCACAGATACCACGGAATAATTTTTCGACTGTTTTGTTTACGGACAATAAGATTCTGCTTCCCTTTTTGTGATGGTTGAGTAGAATATAGGGCCTGTTTGGATGCACACAACCGCGTGAAAGTGGAAGTTCACATATGCATCTCCCATTTATTGCTGTCGTATAATAGAGTAATGCTATTCGTACCTCCAAATTGTCCCTTCAATACATTTCTCCTTATGTGGCAGCTGACATGACATGTTAAATAATATTATGTGTCATCTGATATGGCTGATAACATGACAAATTTTAACCCAAAAAGTTAATTAACCAATTTTATACTTGTTAATTTAATGTTAATATTAATTAATGTTAGTATTAATTAATGTTAATATTAATGTTAATTTAAAATTAAAATTAAAATTAATTAATATTAATAATAATTAATGTTAATATTAATGTTAATGTTGATTTTAATGTTAATGTTAATATTAATATTATTGTTAATGTTAACATTAATTTAATTTTAATGTTAATGTTAACATTAATTTTAATATTAATTTTATGTTAATGTTAATTTTAATTTTAATTTTAAAATTTGCCGCGTCAGCTGCCACGTAAGGAGGGACGGTTTGGAGGTACAATTTGGAGGGACAAATAGCATTATTCTCGTATAATAATACTTGTCGTTCCAAGTATTATGTTCTTTTATATACATTGACACCAAAACATCTTTAAAAGAAACAACTTCAAAATACTTCAAATAGCAAGAGCTCGAGTAGTTTCTCCGAAAACTTCAAATAGTGTTGTGCATCTGTGTCGAGCCAGACACACACATGTAGAGGAGGAGGCCAGCACATTGGAAAATACACTGATGAGCGGGACTAATTAACTCACTCGCCTAAACCAACACTGCTTATTAATAGAGCATGCAATTAAGTGATCTTGCTATTTAGAACTAGGATTGAGTGACAGTTCATAAACGAAAGAGTAAAGTAAAACATGAAACATATATCATATCAATAATCAATGAAGTAAAGTGAAAGCAAGAAACATATATCATATCATCAATACTTAAATTTTTACCACAGTCGAATTATCCTTCCCTACCTAAAGTAAAGATGAATACTTACCGCCCTACAGAGGAGATACATTAGCATGCAGCCTTTCTACATGAGGTCATTGGTGAATCTAACACCATAAAGGACTATTACATGGTTTTACGATGCGCCCTTCCAGTCAGGGTAGCTAGCCCTTCTGAAAGTTCCATAATATCTCGTACTTTAAGTATGTTCCACATAACTTCTCCCACTATAAAAATACTGGTAATTAGCAACGAATACATCCGTAGCTAAATATGACTACTCCGTCGTAATTTAAACTTACCAACGGAATACCGGCGGATTATGTACGTCGATAGGTTTATTGTAGCTATGAAAAATTTGTCGGTAATCCATTGCTACAGTGACAAAACACCGACGGATTTGGCGACAAAAATCAGCGACGGATTAACAACGTATATTTTTTGTCGACAAAATTTGCGACAGATTAGCAACAAAGTTTTGTGAGCCCAAAATTAAAAATTTTCAGAAAGAGCGATGAAAAATTTCGTCGGTAACTCGTCTGATACGCTTTTGGGTATAAGACAACACGTTACCGATGAAAATTTTCATCGGTAGTTCATCGCTGAGGTACAGATATTCCATCGGTAGTAGTTGTAGTGCCTCGTCCCTATATCGTGTCCTATTTTCGTCCACGGGGTGCGCGAGAAAGGAACACTGACGCTACCGATTGAGTCAAAATCGATAGATCGGGATCGACTGAATCGGTCGACCGGTAACGATTGAATTAAGATCTTTTTCTCATTATGGAAGGGCTTCTTCGGAATCAAGTCCTATATTCAGTAGGTTGTGCCTCGAGGATAGACTCTGCGGTTGAGTCGGAAGAGACCTCTCGTTGCTCTGCTTTTCATACCACACTTGCTATTTGGCTTTGGTTTTCGTGAATGCGCTTTCGTAAATATTTTCGATGGTTTTTATGGCTTGCGTTTTTGAACTTCGCATTCGTATCGAACTCCTTATATGGCACATTATTCTAATCAGTTGCTTATGCGATTGCAGGTGATCGTGTAGCCGACGTCTAAGCACGGTCAACCAGTCCCTCGTCTCAAGCAAGACTAAGGTGAGTGGCGGACCTCCTCCACCTTGACCCTCTAGTTTCAAATCAAACATGAGACATAAAATGCATGCTCGTACTCGTAGTGTAGAATCAATAAATTGTGGCACGATTCTTTACGAAATACTTGCTATAGAAACATGAAACTGATGGATACTCTCTTATGCTACATTTACTTAGTCCTATGCAAATGAAATATTGAATCGATTAACGAATATCGCAACGATAAGACTAAGTGCATAAAATGGCTAAGTTTTAAGAAGAATAAAAACGGTCATTGGACAACTTGTGCACAAGGGGTACTTTTCTCGAATGGTTGCCTAGGCCAAGGAACCGATTCGGTCCGAGAGGAATGAGTATAGCAAGTACTAGTAGGACTGGTACGGGTGATCGGGAACCTTTGGACATGGCTCACTACTCGCCGCGAAAGGGTCGCCGTCTAACCCATCTATAGTCCATGATGGCTTGACATTGACAATGACCTTCACATCCTTTCACTGCTTAATCTAATACACGTGACACGGGATAAACATGATAACTGCTCAAGGTATACAATTTTATATGTTTGTCTCTTAATAGGTTAACATGCAAATCGATCAGGATGGCTAGAAAGATCACAAAATAGCTAATATGTTTTATAAACCTGCTTCAACAAATAAGACCTTAGGTTTTAAATTAGCCACTCGCCAGTACATGTGATTGTACTGACCCTCGCTCTTTACAGGTGCCGTGAATCAGGAGGAATGCGCCAACTTGCCAAGGTGACATTTGTGTTTTGAAGCTGTGACCGTGCGTCGAAGACCCTTACTACACAACTTTTGAAGACTTTCTGCAACAAGTACAAGAAGATGTCTCGACTTTCTTCCGTTCCTGGTGGTTGTAATACTTTTATTGTAAATTGAGGGATGTATATATGGAATGACTATCTTGTCGACGTTTCTTTTGTAATTGAGTCATGTTGTAAGCCCGCGCGGCACAATTGTAATAGAGTCTTGTAAATGATATATATTATCAATAAAAATACAAGTTTCTCTGTTCAATGTGTTGTTAAATTTCCTGCGTACTCTCTTAGATGTTGTGTTTTGAATAACCTTATGACTATGCCTTGTGTGATCGCAACCTAGGTTTGCACGTCATCATGCCCGGGGGATGACTTATCGTTTCTTCGAAATCGGGGCGTGACAGTATTCGCTAGTTCATCGCTAGCCTGTAATTTTTTCGGTAATCCGTCGGTATTTTGTCGCTGGTCAGTCACTGTGCTTGTCATTATTGCCAGAATAATTGGTTCCTTCTTATATATATATATATATATATATATAAACATAAAATATAAATATATAACAGTGAATCCAATAGACTATTTACTCAATAAAATAGAAGACAAATATGTAAAATTGAATGAAATAGACACAAACAAATATTTTCTCAAACTATGGAGTCCATACAAACTCATCCAGCACCAATATAGTACATATACACAAATATATCACAAACTCCATAAAGTCCATACAAACTCATCGATCCAATAAAATAAAAACTCATACTAGATGCTCAAAAACATCAAACTGTTAGTGGAGGATGTGGAGGAGGTGGCGGAGGTAGAGGCGGCTGTCCGTACGTATATAACTGTGCCATCACCAAACTGATGACCCGTTGTATGTCCTAGGCAAGAACAACGTCTGGATGAGTCCCTGGCGTGATAAGAGGTATCGTGGTCGAAGTAGGAACCGGTACAGTAGGTGCTGTGGTCGAAGGAGCAGCCATTGCCAAAGGCGCTGAGGTCGAAGCAGGAGCAGGTCCAGTGGTAGCAGGAATCAGACATGTTGTGCCTAAAATTCTGGTCACCTGGGTCTTCTGACCATGTAGGGCCACCAATATCTGTATAATATGCTCCAAACTGTAGGTTCTGGTATTAACGTCGGTCTGTGTATCTACATGTGGAGGTGGAGGTGGAGATAGAAGATGAGCTCTGGAGTAAACGGGCGGCTGTGATGCCAATGATCCGGTACCGTATATTCTACCGCCTTTGACTCTATCGATAGCTTGTATCCATAAGTCGTTCCTCGCAACCGATGTCGGTGGCTGACAAGTCCCAGCTCCCCCCTCGGCAACCCTCCAACAACACTCCCATGCTCACTGACTCGACTCTGTGAAGTCTCATACGTCTCCTATATTTATATAGGTAAATAGATTTAGAGTTAATATTCTTATTTTAGTTGCTATTAAGTATTATTATGGTTAGGGTCTTATACGTCTCCTATATTTGTCTTTGATTTATATTACTAATTAGGGTTATGGTTAGGATATTTAGAATTACGACTAACTATTTAGGTAAAATAAATATAGTTAAGTACAAAGAAGAAATGTAATTAGATAGGACTTAGAAAACTTACATAGGCTTTGGTCGCCCGATCATCTACAAGCTTCCCATCCTTCTTTCACTTATGGGTACGCTCGAAAACTTTAGAAAAGTCGATAGTGTTCGGGTCTCCGCCTGCCTTGGCGACCTCCTCACACTGTAATAATTAAACATCAATTAATAATTAAACATTAAAATTAAACAATTGAAGCAATAACAAATAAGAATACTCACCAACCGTCGATAATACTCTAAAATTGGGATGGATCCACCCGTGTGGTGACCATCCTTAGCACGGGCAACCTTTGCCTTCACGCACTTGGCCTTATAGGCCCGAGTGTCCATCTTCTTCTTCATCTCCTCCAGAATTCCTCCTTTAACCACTCATTGCGAAGAACACCATTTAGTGTAGCCAACGCCTTATGGTCGTTGACTATATCCCTCAACCTCTTTCTAACCCTAATTTTGTTTCATCCCTAATTGTAGAACTCTACGCTTCCTAACTCCAACCCATGTAATTTCCATGGTTACACCCGATTTTAATAATCGACATGAACTAAAGTCAATACACAAAATATACGAACTGCTGCTAATCATTTCAGGACGTATGAAATCAATATCAACGAGCGTCGTCTACATCATCAAGCATATAAATCATAAATCTGAAGATTACTTTCAATGGGATTCAGTCCGAGTTATTTTATAATTTATTATGTATTTTATCTTTATTGAGTCTAGGATTTAAATTGTAAGATCGACTAGGTAATACTGGCTTAGGTTAATCTCATTCTACATTTCTAAAAAGCCTACCTATTCCTATTTCATTTTTACCAAAAGTTCAAAATTATTTTTGTAATAGAATTTGACAAATATTTCGAAATTCTCCTAGACAGAACTCAAAACCGAGTTCGCCCCGAGTTCGGTCCGAACTCTGTCCGAGTTCGGTCGAACTCTGTCCGAGTTCGGTCCGAACTCTGTCCGAGTTCGGTCAGTTTGAATTCAAATGTCCGTTACCTCCAAATCTACATGCAACGTACATATGCAAAATATTTGCATCAGAACTCTGCCCGAGTTCGGTCCCAGAAAATACCTATAAATAGGAGAGAGTTTTTCATTTCAAATCACTCATTCATTTCTTCATCTTCTCCTCTTTATTCAATAAGTGTTTTCAATCGATCTAAAGCTTTCAAATCACACCTATACTCCTCTTAACCAAAAGCCAGTAATATCTACTTCGATCTAGAGTCTTTTGGTGTTCAAGAGTTGTAAAGAGGTTGTTCAAAGTACAGCAATTATCCTTGTTGTGGAGCCGGTCGTGCGCTCGACACCAAGTACGGTGTTGTGAAGTTGGTCGTACACTTGTCACCAAGCACGGTGTTGTAAGAGACTGCAAGCCCTCAATTAGCTTATGCCTTAGTGGATTAACATCGAGCAAGAGTACTCGAGACTGGATTAGTCCTCTCAGAGGGATACCAGTATACATCGCTGTGTCACTGAGTTTGATCTCTCTATCTCTTGCTACATTTATTTACTGTCTCTTATTTATGCTATAGTTATAACTTTAAAATTTTGAATTGGTGATTATTTTCCGTTGCACACACACACACACACTCTATTTACCCCCTCTAGAGGTGCTCAACGGTTCTACATGGATGTTAAGGAAGATGGAGCTAAAATAATGCATTCAAAAGGACTTACGACTGATACTCACAGTATCAGTCATCTGACCAAGTATAATACCACTCGAGCCATCCCTCCTTGACTGTAATTAACTGTAGGGAAATGAACATATTAAACTGAGGATATGAACTGTAGGAAACTGATACAAGGAACATACAGAACTGAACTTGAATGAAGAATAAAGAACACAACTTAATGCAGTAAACTGAACAGGGACTCACAGTTGCAAGGGTTGATCCAATGTCCAAATGGGGCAGATACATTAAGATGGTGGACTGAACATGATACCAGTCCCAATTAACCAGTCCACAAACAACACACATAATCCATACATGGCACAAACCCCCAATCAAAATACACTAATCAAACCACTCTAAAATCTCATAATAAAACCTAATATTGATAACTCAAGGCATTGCCAATATGAAAACAAAGTTAAATATGGAATTAGAACATGGAATGCTCTATGGGTCATTTTGCCAAACACTTGGCATACATATCGGACACGTCCATGATACGTACTCCAAATGGATTCAAACTTGACCCCAAGCTCACCCATATATTCTAAATCACCACTAGAGACTAATAAACCTATTTCACAAACCCTAGAAATCTTATTCTCGGATTTTTCCAAAATGGGCCAAAATACAAAAGAAAAAGTCTCCAAATGAGAAGAGAATGAGTCAAAACTCCTCTCTATGGTAAATCTAATGCATGGGGGTCCCTAATGAATACATTTACACTAATTTGATATAAATTAATGGGTTAGAATGTTCATACCAATTGGGAGATAGATTTACAATAAAAATGGATCCAAGATTCAAAGTCTTTCAAGCTCCAAGTGCTCCAATCCCTCCAAGCTTGCCAATAGAGCCTTCTCCTCTCCAAAGGGAAGAGAATGAGACTAATTTGAGAGAATTTGGGGACAATTTGGTGGCAGAAGCATTTGGGGAAGGAGCTCCTAATTAGGATTAGGGTTTGAAGTGAAATGAGGAGGAAGAAGATGAAGTAGGACTTAAATAGGAAGGTGGGCTATGGGTTTAGTTTAGGGTTTTGGTTATGGAGGAATGTCCACTAAGCCCCTCTCTAATGTCATGACAAGTTAGGGATTAAACCTCTCTTCCTAATTAGGTGTTTAGTCAAACCTTATAGCTAATTCTTCTAATCTAGCTAGAGACTAACTAAAGTTCAATTATGCTAGTCCTAATCATCTAGTTGGATGGTCATGACAAGTTGGTTTAGGTCCTCTAGGATTGTAACGCCCTAGTCCCAAAATACGTAGGACTAGAAACGTAGACATGCCAGCCGTATAATAAATATACGTAAGCTGTAAAATACAGTAGAACCATAACTAATCTCATCCATACAAAATAAATGAATAAAAGATATCATATAATGATAATGAATTGTCTTGATACAATATGTTGGACGGAGACAAATCCACTACCAACAAGAAAAATACATGAGAAAAAAATGATTCTTGGCGAGCGAAGCGAAGACGATCCAAGTGCAATCTTCCTCGAAGAAATAGTGATGATCACGGCTAGAGCTAGAACACCTGCGAAACACAAGAGCACACACTTGGAGAGATAACCAGGTCCTCAGAGGGACGTAACAAGACACATAATATCACGCCATATAAACTGAATAAATATTGCTCAAATAAATAAGTCAATTGAATTATAACATGGTCCAATACACACCTATTGAACGAGCTTACCATCCCCCCAACCAAACAAGGACATGAGATGGTAAACTAATTCACGATGACGTATCTTTCCATGCTATGAATTCAATATGGTATCCGGACCCCAACAAGATTCAATACCTTCTCATCGAAGTAGTAAGCCACACCTACAACCAAACAAGGACAAGATGTGACGAACTAATCCGCGACAAGTTATTGTTCCAAGCCACGGTCAGATACAAGTACCCAAACCAAATGTACTCGTACCTAACGGATAAAGGTGCCTATCCATTCTAAGTAAAATATAGTTAAGAACAATCCTTCCTACGCATGGGCCCTGGCTAATAGGATCGGCATGGTCACCTCTTGGGCACCAGAGGCCCCATCAGTAAGAGCATGACGTTCCGCAGAATCGCCAGTGGCCGTCGGTAATCATGGGTAATCTGATCCGCGTCTCCGGCGGAGCTCACAGGTTACAAAAAGGGAAAGTGCATCGAAGCCCATACGCTAAGGAATTGTCCTCCCCGTCTAATGCCTATTATGTTGTATCCACAACAGAAAACCTCTATTACCGCTAAGTCAAACTAGCATGCAACATCTATTAGCGGTTATTCCTATCGTACGACTTATACGCACAGGTGGCCAGCCAGTCACGTATGTCCATGTTCTACATGCGACACACAACTTTGTGGTACAACGTGTCAAAGCCAATGGATGCAACACACAAGGTGGTCCCTTAAAGCTAGGTTTAATGTATAAGAAAAATAATACATAGCAGAAAATATAAACGAACAGTAAGTTCTAACAGTTTATGCCATGTATCACAGTTTATTTGTATAAAGAAAATAATGAATAATGTATAAAATATGAGCTAAAATAAATAAACAACAAATGGCAAGGTGTCTTGCCTGGTAGGACGCTTGGTGTGCTGCAATGATCAAGCTGGCATAAACTACGACTTTGGTACAACAACTATGCATAGTGACCCCGGATGGTGGCACGGGCGGTTCCATTGGGTCCAGAAGGGTCAACTTAGTTAGGGTGGACATAAGGTAGTACAGTAGTGGCAATGAAATAGGAATAGTGGGACTAGCTACGGACAGGATGATAATTGAAAGAAATTTGGATAATAATATGTATATATATATATACAATTTTAGAAAATTACTTATAATCTCTGAAAACAATAATTTACTATCCCAATATACTATAAGCAGTAAAATTATTTTAGGTCAAAATATTTACTCGGTAAAATATTTTGTATAATACTTGAAAATAGATATGATAATTTAGAACTAAAAATATTTCTAAGTTAAATACTACATTTTGATCAAGAACTATATTTAAAAATATTATAAAATAGCATAATATGTATTAGGCTAAAACCTCGCTTTTGTCAAAATTCAATCACTACTAAAATATGCCCTATTAGCGACATCGTTTAGCGACGAAAAGAAATTACGTCGCTAATTATATAATATAGCGACTCCTTCCTAATGACGTCGTAATACATCGCTAAATAGCGACGTTCAACGACACTAGATAAAGTATGTCGCTGAATAGCGACGTTCAGCGACATATTAAGAAAATATGTCGCTTATATTAAAATTATTGTGACGGTTAGTGACGTCCACTGTTGACGTCGCTAACTTTTTTACTTAGGGCACAGGACTCCCTTTCCCCCCTCACTCGAAAAATTGAAACTCGAAATTTTTTTCCTCCTTCCCCCCCGGCGACTCTCTCCCCTGCGGTGACTCCCTCCCCCCCCGACGACTCCCTCCCCCCCGTCGAGCTCCTCCTCCCCTTGGAGCTCCTCCTCCTCTCCGGCGGTAAATCCTAACCTAATTCCTCCTCCTCCTTCTCTCCCACACACACACACACACACACACACACACACACACGCGTGCGCGAAGGGTGACACACGTACCAAGTATTTATGGAAATGCCCAATAGGTCATTTATAATCCTAATTTCAGTTTTGTGCATAAATGAGGGTAGGTTAGTCATGGTTAAGGTATCCCAATTGGTTTTCATATGGATTCATATATATATCTATGTATTTTTGACCCATAAGTCATGTATATATGTAAATATATATAAATTGGTATAATTTACGTATGTGGACAATTTTAGATAAAAGTTTATAAATATATAGTGTGTGCGGTTGTGTCCTGTGTGAGAGTGAGAGAGGGAAAAGCATGGCAAGTGTCTTGGACATATTTTGGGTTTTATAATTAGGTTTAATTTTGTTCAAACCCGATTCATATAATAGTTTTGATTAGGGGTGCAACTCGGGCGGGCCAAACTCGAGCCCGATCGGGTAAACCCGTTAATGGGTTGGGTTAGGGTTGAAGATACTCGGGTTCGGGCTCGGATTTGGGTTAAAATATTTGAACCCGATCAAAAATCGGGTTGGGCTCGGGTTCATGTGTCGGGTTACTCGAAGAACCCGAAACCCGACTTATATATATATATATATATATATATATATATATATATATATATATATATATATATATATATATATATATATATATATATATATATATATATATATACTTTTTAAATAAAAAGTTTAAATCCTAAATTTCTTCACTCAAACACTTCAACTCCTTATCCTAAATCTTATTTCAGTTTGTATTTTGTAATGATCAAGACTTGATTGTTATTTGATTATGTGTCTAATATTACTTTTGTTTAAAATTATTTCAAATATTATATTAGAACCCGATAAACCCGATGTACCCGACCCAACCCGAGTTCAACCCGATCCTTCGGACTCGGTCTGGGCTTCATATGTGGAACCCGAGGTCGGGCCGGGCTCGGGCTCAGGCTAGGCTTATGATTCACCGGGTTGGGCTCGGGTTGACCTCAAGCCCGACCCAACCCGCCCGAGTTGCACCCCTAGTTTTGATAGTTCACAATCGGACTAGTATAGTCTAGTGTGTTGACTTTATTATTATTATTATTATTATTTTTAATAATGTGGTCGGCAATCAAAAGTAGCAATTAGTGGAGGTGGTCAGCAATATTGACTTTTTTGGTCGTCCCCTTTATCCGGTGAGCTAATTAAACTGATCACGTACGTTGTCCTGTGAAGCGTATCCTCTAAGAAAAATTGAAAATAATTGGTTTTGACCAAAACCCAAGCTAGTAAGTCTACTACTGATATCGTCGATACCAATACTCATAGGAATAGTCCGATACCGATTTCCATACCTATATGTTGTTGCTCAAGCAGTTTATAGCTATAAATGCGTAAGTACAACATAAAAATCTCATCTGTTAAATATTATGTTACCTAAGAGCATCATTAGTAAGGGCAATTCATTACTACAGTGTATAGAGTATCCTAGAAGTGTAGGTATGATTGGTATATCGTATTACATAGAGTGTATAGAGTATCCTTTCGGTCTATAAGAGTTACTTCACTCACTTTGTCAAGACAAGTAAACTTTTTAAATGTTGACGGTATATATACCGTCAACATTTGGTTTTACCTCGTAGCTACAGGCAGTTGCCTGCATTTTGCCTTATAACTTGGCCTTTGGCCTGTGCTTGAGCAGTGTGGACTTCCAGGTTAGGTGGTTAGTTCATGATCAGCATTGTTTAGATATTAGTTTCAGTTAAAGGGTTAGTTTAGATTAGGATATTAGTTATGTTAGAAGGAATATGAGAGTTAGTAGATGTTAAAGTAGGATATTATTTTATTAGTTAGGATAGATAGTTTGAGTTAGGATACTGCTCAAGCACAGGCCAAAGGCCAAGTTATAGGATATTAATTTAAAAAGTTTTACCTTTTTTGACAAACTGGGTGAAGTAACTCTTGTAGACCCAAAGGGTCGATATTGGACAGTTAGGATGAGTATCAGAATCGGTATCGGATTAGTATCGACCGTATCGGATTAGTATCGGTCTATCGGATATGACACTTTCACACAAGACAGTTGTTTTAGTCCCAACACAGTTGTTTTTGTTTCATCCTTCAAATTCTTTGTTTGTAATATGTGGAATGAATGAATAGTTTATGTTGCGCACCCATATCTAAACTGTCTTAACATTTATTCACTGACTGCAATGTGCATGTATCGATCTATCTTACAGAATTATCCTCAATTGGATATTGATATGAATTACTACTTACGAAATCGTTCGTGGATGTACAACCGTCATCCTGATGACATGTGCGGTGTGCAAGATGAATTCATAGAGGATGTACAGCAGTTCCTGCAGTTTGCCAAGGCGTTCCCTCAGTACATGGACGGTACCAAAATTAAGTGTCCGTGTGTGAGATGTCGCAACTTGAAATATCATCCAGAAGTGGAAGTCACGTATCATTTATACTCGAAGGGTTTCACGCCGAATTACTATCAGTGGAGCGCGCACGGAGAACTTGTGTCTTTAGCATTGGAGTATGAGTCTTATGTGGATGTCCACAACAACACTGCTTATGACGATGGATTGGTGAACATGATTTTTGACGCAACGGGGCCTAGTTTCGATCCGGACGATCATGATGCACCTGAGGAGGCATCGAACGTCGATGCTGCACAGTTCATAGAGTTGCTGGAGAATGCAAGGACTCCATTGTATCCTGGTTGTGAGGATCATTCACTGTTGGAGGTGGTTACAAGACTGTTGAGCATTAAGTCAGATTTTAACATGTCGCAAGAATGCTACAACCGAGTATTGGAGTTGATTATAGAGATCTTGCCGGAGGGTGCTAAGTTGCCTAAAGACTTCTACCGGTCTAAGAGGATGGTGAGATCGCTCTGGATGGAATACGAGAAAATTGATTATTGTCGCAATGGGTGCATGCTGTACTACAAAGACGACAAGGACGCAGATGTGTACAGATTTTGTGGCGCTGATCGCTATAAGACAACTAGTACAGGAAGGTCTACCGGTACAAGAAGACCGACCGATTCAATGCACTACTTGCCTTTAATGCCGCGGTTGCAAAGATTATTTATGGTGAAAGAGACGGCCAAAAATATGAGTTGGCACATGCGGAACAGATTGAAGGAGTGTTGGATCACCCATCCGATGGAGAAACGTGGAAGCACTTTGATCGAGTGTATCCTGATTTTGCTTCAGATCCGCGTAATGTTAGGTTGGGGCTATCTTCTGACGGTTTTACTCCTTTTGGTCTTTCAGGATCCCAGTATTCGTGCTGGCCTGTGATTGTCACTCCGTATAACCTACCACCTTGGATGTGCATGAAGACTCATTACATGTTTCTAACCATTATAATTCCTGGTCCGAACAATCCCAAGAGGAATATTGATGTGTACTTACAGACTTTGATAGATGAGTTGAATCAGTTATGGGAAGTAGGTGCTAACACGTACGATGTTTCCAGGAAGCAGAATTTTTAGATGAAGGCAACCCTTATGTGGACCATCAACGACTTTCCGGCCTATGTGATGTTATCTGGATGGAGCACTCATGGCCGTCTCTTATGTCCTTATTGTATGGACCGTAATAAGGCTTTTTGCTTGAAATACGGAGGAAAATCGTGCTTCTTTGATTGTCATCGACAATTTCTGCCAAAAGATCATCCGTTCAGAAGGAACAGGAATGCATTCCGTGTCGGCGTTGTAGAGAAGGGTGATCCACTGCCAAGGTGGTACGGAGACACGATATGGAAGGAGGTTAGAGATTTTCCAAGTGCTATCGAAGATCCTACAACTAGGTACAAGTGCGATAGATTTGGTAGAGATCTTAACTGGACAAAGAGGAGCAAATTCTGGGATCTGCCATACTGGAGTACCAATCTGATCAGACATAATCTTGATGTCATGCATATTGAGAAAAATGTGTTTGATAACATAATTAATACTGTGATGGACATAAAGGAAAAAATGAAAGACAATCCCAAGGCCAGGTTGGACTTAGAAGAAATATGCAAACGCCCTGCGTTGCATTTGATAGAGCAGAATGGAAAACAGTTCCTGCCGAAGTCAATTTTCTCACTGGACAAGGAGGATAAAGTGAGACTTTGTCGGTGGATCCAGGGCCTAAAATTTCCAGACGGATATGTGTCAAATATGAGAAGATGTGTCGATCCGAAGGAAAATAAATTGACAGGTATGAAGAGCCACGACTGTCACGTATTCATGGAGAGGTTAATTTCGATTATATTTTGGAAATTCTTACCGCAGACAGTTTGGGATCCATTGTCGGAGCTTAGCATATTCTTCAGGGATCTTTGTTCTAAGAAATTGCTCGTTGATCGTCTAGAAAAGCAAGAGAAGGACATTACGGTAACACTGTACAAGCTAGAGAGGGTGTTTCCTCCTGGATTCTTCGACTCTATGGAGCATTTGCCGATTCATCTATCCTATGAGGCACGTGTTGGTAGACCCATTGAATATCGATAGATGTACCCGTTCGAGCGACATTTGAATCACCTAAAAAGAAAGATGAAAAATAAGACACGGATCGAGGGTTCTATTTGTGAAGCATATGTTCTCGAGGAGATTATAAACTTTTGTTCGATGTATTTCAAGCCTCATGTTGCAACTAATAGAACGAGAGCTTCCAGAAACGACGACGGAGATCATGAAAGTAATGATACAATACTGAAGGTATTCAATGCTCTAGGAAAGCCATCGGGTAAAATGAAGAAGAGATATCTGAACGATGATGAGCTAAGGGCTGCTCAGGTGTATGTATTACTCAACTGAGACGAGGAGGAAGTAGAGAAACTGGGGGGGGGTAAGTAATTAATACGTCTATATTATTTTAATAGTGTTGATTATTATACTATTACATTAATTGAACGATGTTGTTTTTAGCATATTTAATGATGATGTGAGGTCAGGTAGGCCACACATAACAGAAGAAGAACTAGAACAAGAATAAGAAATGAGGCGTTATTTTCCATCATGGTTGAGTGCATATATAAGACTTGAGAACTCTGTAATTACCTTTCTGTATATGTACTTGATTGAGAATGAGCTTAATTGCTTCTTTCGTGGTATTTAGGTCGATCGTCCATACGCAAGACTTGAGAATGAGTCTATTAGAACGCTAGCCAAGGGACCAATTTATGCTACAAAAATATGGCCAAGCTACTGTGTTAATGGATTTAGGTTCAAGTCAACAACTTCCCGATCAGAGACAACTTTGTGGATCTCGACTCCACCAAAAACAGCTGTTTGTGTATCAGATCTTCGAACTAAAAAGATGTTGATACGGGCAACGATTTCTATGGCGTGCTACGAGAGATCGTGGAGCTGACATATAGTTATGGAATAGAGCCTGCTAAGATTGTGTTATTCAGGTGTGATTGGTTCGATCCGATTGAAGGTCAAGGTTGGAAAGTAGACAAGCACGGTCTTGTTGATATAAACTATCGGCGTCGATATCAAGCCTATGAACCATTTGTCCTATCAAGTCAGGCTCAGCTCGTGTACTTCACAAGTTATCCTAAATGGGAAACAACAAGGTCGGACTGGTGGGCAGTATGCAAGACCAATGCTAGAAATACCTTTGAGGTTGACGATATAGCTTAGCAAGAGGAAGAACTACCTCTTATAACAAATATTATAGAAGTGGACACGACGAAAGTTCCTCATTACACATCTAATTGTGTAGAAGAAGTAGAATTATCTGAAGAGGAAGATGCAGATGAAAGTGAAGATGTAGAGGAGAAGGAAGAAGAAGAAGAAGAAGAAGAAGAAGAAGAAGAAGAAGAAGAAGAAGATGAGCTAAACGAACTAGATGAATTTTCAGAAGAGGATTAAATCTGTACGTTTGTTTTATCATCATATTTGACACTTTAGTGACACTTCTATCATATAAATCTGTGACACTTCAGTGACAGTTTAGTGACACTTTTATCTGTGACTATGATATTTTTCAAAAATCTGTGATGTCTATCATATAAATATTTTTTTTTGTTTTATTGTCATATTTTATTATCAGGTATGACTAGACCATCTGGACGACGCGGAGGATTTTATATTAGCCAGTCCCGTCAGCCTCGGGCTCGAGATGGAGATTTTGTACCCTCATCCTTATCTTCGAGTACGCCATTGTACCGTTCTGTTCCCGGTCCATTACCGGGACAGGGCAGTTCCAGCAGGTTGGCGACTCCTCCCTCGTCGTCTAGCCTTCCTGATCCCGCGTCCAGCATCCCTGATCCCCCGTCCAGCATTCCTCCTGCCGACGGCTCCATGGGGAGAGCCGACGTCGAGCATATGGAGGACGGCGATCAGACTGATCCTGCCCAGGCAGGAGGTGAGAGCGACCCTCCATACGCTCCCTCGGACGAGACGCGCATGGAGATTTGGATGGACGGGCCTACGAAGTAAGTTAATTAATTAATATATATTTCTCAAATGATTATATGTACACATATATTCATGAAAATTATTATTGTATAGATATCGACCTTCTGCAGTACAGAGACAGCTGGGGGTATTTCTGAGGCAGAACTATGGTGGGCCTTGGATTAACTACTCAGATGCTCCCGCAGATAGGAAGGCCTTTTGTTTAGCCTACTTCAAGGTAAAAAATTTGTTTATTTTTAAATTTTAATAATCATTTGCGTATATTATACAACTTTTCTATTTTACTTCTTGTAGAGGACCTATTTCTATCTACCACACCGGGCGGCAAAGATCGAGGGCCAATTTTCTGCCGTCGCAGGCAAGCTCATCCGTGATGCGATCCACGACCAGAAGTCTCGTGATCGTTCCGGACAGCCGATCCATGGTTGGATCACGCCAGAGCAGTGGACTGCGATGAAGGCTAGATTCAGCGAGCCCAGGTACCAGGAGCGGTCTGGCAAGGCCAAGGTGGCGCGGTCGAGCGCCGGTAAGTGGTGTGGTGGCTCCATTCTGATGACGGAGTATTTTCATCGTCTAGTACGTTTCCTATGACGGACATTAATTTATATATAGTACGATAGAATGTTTAATACTAATAATAGATAATATATTTTAACAGATGAAAAAGGGTGAGGACCCGAACATGGTGACCGTCTTCCTGGTCACCCATCGGAGGGCTGGGGAGTTCATTGACGAGAGGGCGACGCAGGCATATGTACGTTCTATTCTTTATATTAATTTACTATAATTTAGAAAACAGGAAAATAGATATCAATATAGACTTTAGCAAACACTTACACGTTAGCAAACATGTTCTAGGCCGAGTTTGTTCGGCTACAGGAGGAGGCGGCTGCTGCTGCTAGTGCGCCAGCAGAGGGAGGGGCTGGTACTTCCTTCCAGTCGCCTACAGCTCCATCGTCGGATGACCTCTGGATGACCGCCATTGGCGGTCTTCAGAAGGGTATGTACTACGGTACGGGATCCTACGGCGCATATTTGGCTTCAGAGTCATCCCGGGCCCCCTCTGTCAGTGCGCAGTCTCTGGCTTCGCCAGCGTCGTCATGAGCTCAGGATATTCATCGTCAGATCGATGAGCTGCATCGCGAGTTACAGCAGCAGATTTCTGATCACCTTACCGCAGAGCGACGATCCGATCCTCCGATGATCACCGGACGATTTGATGCGGTCGAGCGTAGTATACAGGAGCTGATGAGTCTGCAACAGGCTACAGCTGCCAGCTTGCACACGCTCATCGAGTCTATGCAGCGCACAGAGCGTAGACAGGTTGAGCTGGACCATTCGCAGAGGACCATGTCTGCCTCACTCACTAAGGTATCGACTTCGCTTCAGGAGAGTACTCAGAGGGTGGTGAGTACCCTTGCTGCGCATGGTGAGCGACTGCGAGAGCTAGAGCAGATACGTCCTCCCGGTCCATCGACGGCGCCGACTCCAGACATTGTACTGCCTCCTACTGCCCCTACGGTGCAACTCACACATGAGCAGTATGAGTACACGCTATCCCAGATGCGCGGCAGGGGTCCTCAGTAATCCAGTAGATTTTTTTTATCATCTTTGTATGTATTGGCCCTATGGGCCCATTGACCGTTCTGTATACTGATTTTTATTATTATTTGACTCTGTTGGACATGTATGTTTGTTGGACATGTATGTTGGTGATATTTAATTTGTTGGTATTTTTATTGAGTACATGTATGATATTTAGTTGTAGACTGTTATGATGGGAGACTGTTATTTATCTACTAGTTATAGACTGTTATGATGGAAGACTGTTAATTGTGATGATATCTGCGACGGGGATGACAAATATACCTACGCTGGGTTATAAGCGATGATCTGATATACAAAGGAGGTGCTGTCCAAATTTTTAAAAAATATAATGTGTATTTTTGTAATGATGTGTGTCTGTGTTTACAGTGTAAACACAGACACACAGCATAACAAAAATACACATTATATTTTTTTTATTTTTTTTCAGTATTCTGCGACGGTTAGCGACGTATAGCGACGGATACCGACGTGAACTGGACGTCGCTAAACGTCGCAAATTAGCGGCGGTACGTCGCCGCCTTGCTGCCCTGGCAGGCATTGCCACGTCATCACGTCGATAGAACAAAACGTCGCTACAATGTCGCACTACGTCGCTAAGTTTGCGACGTAATTATCTCGTCGCTCGACGTCGCTAACTTTACGACGACCTAGCGACACGGATGGGACGTCGCAAACAGCAACGTAGGGCAACGTATTGCCCATCTGCGACTAGCTAAAAAGCGACCTTCACGTTACGTCGCTAAATCCGTTGCTAATTACGATTAGCGACGTAATTTTCATTATTAGCGACGTATGAGGACGTCGCTAATTTGCCTTATTTTAGTAGTGAATATATTTTACTTAGTAAAACATTATATATGAATAATACCTAATGGTATTAATAAATAAATAATTACTAAGGTAATAGCAAAAATAACAATAGTATCATAAACTATTAAATACCTTTTTTTTAATAATACTAACAAAATATCATACAATAATAAAACACAATAGCATAGTATTAATAAAATAATATTATTAACTATAGCTACTGTTTTCTCAATATACACACAAAAAGCAACAAAAAAAAATAATAAATAAATAAATAAATTTTTAAAACAACAAAGCAATCCACTGGTCTTCTCTTCTCGGAGAAGAGCCCACGTTTCAAACCAAATCACACAAAAGGAAAGAAGAAGGAAAATAATAATAATAATAATAATAATAATAATAATAATAATATAATAATAATAATAATAATAATAATAATAATAATAATAATAATAATAAAAGAAATAGCAAATAGCAATGTACTGTGCTACCAATTCCATGAATTCGATCAGGCTCATCAGTTTATTGTTTCAAAAAGCAATGTACTGTGCTCTCCTCTCAAAGCAGAGGACACAGTAGTGAAAGAGAACCAAAGAAAAAGAAAAAAACGAAAGGAGAGAGAAGGAAAAAGAGTGAGTGGGGGAGAGAGGTGAGAGAGAGAGCCGGATCGATAGAGAGAGCGGAGGTAAGGGTTTAACGGAGGGGGAGGCTAGGGCGGTGGCGGATGGCTTGGCTTGGCGGAGAGCGGGTGAGAAGGACGCACGGCGGAGGGTTTCTCGGCCAGGCGGCGGAGTACTGATGGGGTGGCGTCGAAGGAGATCGTCGGGGTCGTAGAAGAGGAGCTGCGGTCGGAAGAGGGGAGACGCGGCGTCGGCGTTCGGGGGCGGTCGTCGGGACGGGGCTATGAGCGGGAGGAGAGGGAGTCGCTAGCTTGCGGAGGAGGCGGTGGGACAGCACCGTAAGGACGCCTGGTGTCTGTATCTCAAGTCCAGCGAGGAAGAACAGTGGTCGCGGCAAAAGACGCGACGGCCGGAGAGCGCCGCGGCACTAGACGGTGGGCGAAGCCAAGCTCGGGGTTACGGTCTCGTCGTGGAGTACGGACGAGGGGAGTCACCGAGCGCAGAGGGCTGCGGATGGAAATCGCGACGACGGGGGCAGTCGCAGGCGGACTGGTTCTCGGCTACGGTAGCTGGAGTTCGTCGGCGGACGGATGGACGCGGGTCGGAGGTCGATGGCTGGCCACGGGTTAAGGTTGGGTTATCTTACTCCTGTTCTGGGTTGGTTTTGGTGTGGGTGACAGGGATGGTTACGCCGGTGGTGGCAATTTTTTGGTGGGCGGTGGTGGCTGGGTTATGGTGGAGAGCTACGGCGACAGCCTGTGCTGATGGTGGCGGTGATGGTAGGGGGTTCGTGGCGACAGCGGGGTACTGTAACAGGAGTGGGGACTAGGCTAGGCTTAGATTTAGGGTTGGGTCGAGTCGGGAAATGTCCGACACGACATGAATGGTCGTCCGAAATTGTCGGACGTAGATGATAATTTTGTATATATAAAAGAAGAGAATAATGGATGGGAATAGGGGACACGGACACGATGCACAAACTTGGGGTTGTGAAAAAAAATTTTGGATGATAAAAATTTATGGAGGAGTACCTGCCTATTTATAGGATGTGGAAATTTCCATTAAGATAAGGATTAGGATAGTTTATACCCAATTAGAATATTCAATCTAATAATTTAAATTAATTTAATAAATTCAAATCCAATCTAAATTAATTTAAATCTAGATAATCAACTCAAATTATATATAAATGCTATCCTGAATTTTAAACTATTAAAATCAAATCCAATCAAAGATTTAAATTGCCACAAAACTTCAAAATATATTTTCTAAAAATACATATAATAATTTCAAAACTTACATTATTATTTAAAATAAACTAATAAAAATATTATGAAATATATATATGCAAGCACGAGTAATATTTATGCTTTTCTAGTATACAATAAGAATATTATTCATTATTAATAACTGGGTAAATGAAGGCTTTTAGTAAATAAAATAACTTGGAAATGATAGCAAAAATAATTATTATATATTTCACTTCAAAAATCGAAAATATTTTTCTAAAATATGTACGATCGCACATATTCGCACTCGTCGAGCAATTACGAAAAATAAAATTTTGTACAAGACGAACAATACGACTACGCGACGTACAAAAACAAAATTTTAAATCAGTACCAAATTTAATAAAAAATAATAGTAGAATTTTATGGGTTTTACATCCTACCCAACTTAAAAGAATTTCGTCCTCGAAATTAAGAATCAGTAGGGGGCTGAGAAGACACAATGGGGTATCGATGGGGAACAATCAATAACAAAATTACGCCATAAGAAATCGCGATCTAGATCATAGAAGATATTACGGTATGGTCATAATCGATAGGAAGGCTAGATGAAGTTCTAGTATAATGCATTCGTCCTTCTAAAATAGGTGAAGGCGAAAGCAATAAGGAATTCAAAAGGCGATATTATCGAGTACGAATATGTGGTTTAAAGGCGACCGAATAATTCAAAAGGAGTTGCCAAGACAGTCGCAGATGGGACTCTAGAGGACAAGTTCAGCTATGTCCCCATCCACGTAGAACGATAGATAAAAGCGAACCAAAGTGCACTCGGTTGATCAGACCATCATGCACTGGTTCTGATTAGACAATATGTTAGTGGATGCATCCAATAACATATGTCATGAACAAGCTTGATAAAGAATTTAGCTTGCAAAAACTAGGCTATATTAGCATCATTAGTTTAGATAGTAAAAAATATAGGCACGATGGTAGATGAATAAAGACAATTATGAATAGTCTAAGAGTCATAAGGATCTAAGTCTTGTTTATTCCTATACCATCATTCTAAGGTTTTATTGACCAAGCTTTGGTTGCCCAAATGGGTTAAATTCCTCTAGTCTTTATGGTCTAGATAATACTATCTGCATTCCCTTAATGGTCAATGGTGTGTCAGGTCGTGGGGTATTCTATCCAACTTAAAGAATTAAGTTAAGGGTGTTTGGGACATCTAACTAGTAGGGTCAATCTCTAGCAAGCACGAAGGAGAAGATAAAAATAATGATAGGAGGAATCAAGCAAGATGCAATTGATAAGTCGAACGGTAATTCGAATAGGGAACGATGAAAGAGGTCAAGTATGTGGATGAGATCCTAGACTTCTAATCCTATACGCAGGCTTGCTTGGCACGGTAAAGTAACCAAACAATTTATCTTGACCTGCATGGGCCACCACAAAAATATGTAACGCCCAGTCCCAAAATACATAGGACTAGAAACGTAGACATGCCAGCCGTATAATAAATATACGTAAGCTGTAAAATGCAGTAGAACCATAACTAATCTCATCCACACAAAATAAATGAATAAAAGATATCATATAATGATAATGAATTGTCTTGATACAATATATTGGGCGGAGACAAATCCACTACCAACAAGAAAAATACATGAGAAAAGAAATGATTCTTGGCGAGCGAAGCGAAGACGATCCAAGTGCAATCATCCTCGAAGAAATAGCGATGATCACGGCTAGAGCTAGAACACCTACGAAACACAAGAGCACACACCTGGAGAGATAATCAGGTCCTCAGAGGGACGTAACAAGACACATAATATCATGCCATATAAACTGAATAAATATTGCTCAAATAAATAAGTCAATTAAATTATAACATAGTCCAATACACACCTATTGAACGAGCTTACCATCCCTCGAACCAAACAAGGACAGGAGATGGTAAACTAATTCACGGTGACGTATCTTTCTATGCTATGAATTCAATATGGTATCCGGACCCCAACAAGATTCAATACCTTCTTATCGAAGTAGTAAGCCACACCTACAACCAAACAAGGACAAGATGTGACAAACTAATCCGTGATAAGTTATTGTTCCAAGCCACGGTCAGATACAAGTACCCAAACCAAAAGTACTCGTACCTAATGGATAAAGGTGCCTATCCATTCTAAGTGAAATGTAGTTAAGAACAATCCTTCCTACGTATGGGCCCTGGCTAAATAGGATCGGCATGGTCCCCTCTTGGGCACCAGAGGCCCCATCAGTAAGAGCATGACGTTCCGCAGAATCGCTAGTGGCCGTCAGTAATCATGGGTAATCTGACCCGCATCACCGACGGAGCTCACAGGTTACAAAAGGGAAAGTGCATCGAAGCCCATACGCTAAGGAATTGTCCTCCCCGTCCAATGCCTATTATGTTGTATCCACAACAGAAAACCTCTATAACCGCTAAGTCAAACTAGCATGCAACATCTATTAACGGTTATTCCTATCGCATGGCTTATACGTACCGGTGGCCAGCCAGTCACGCATGTCCGTATTCTACATGCGACATACAACTTCATGGTACAACGTGTCAAGGCCAATAGATGCAACACAAAAGATGGTCCCTCAAATCTAGGTTTAATGTATAAAAAAAATAATACATAGCAGGAAATATAAATGAACAGTAAGTTCTAACAGTTTATGCCATGTATTATAGTTTATTTGTATAAAGAAAATAATGAATAATGCATGAAATATGAGCTAAAATAACTATACAGCAAATGGCATGGTGTCTTGCCTGGTAGGACGCTTAGTGTGCTGCAATGATCAAGCTGGCATAAACTGCGACTTCGGTGCAACAACTATGCATAGTGACCCCGGGTGGTGGCACGGGCGGTTCCATTGGGTCCAGAAGGGTCAACTTAGTTAGGGTGGACATAAGGTAGTACAGAAGTGGCAATCAAATAGGAATAGTGGGACTAGCTACGGACATGATGATAATTGAAGGAAATTTGGATAATAATATATATATACAATTTTAGAAAATTACTTATAATCTCTGAAAACTATAATTTACTATCCCAAAATACTTATAAGCAATAAAATTATTTTAGGTCAAAATATTTACTCGGTAAAATATTTTGTATAATACTTGAAGATAGATATGATAATTTAGAACTAAAAATATTTCTAAGTTAAATACTACATTTTGATCAAGAACTATATTTAAAAATATTATAAAATAGCATAATATGTATTAGGCTAAAACCTCGGTTTTGTCAAAATACAATATATTTTACTTAGTAAAACATTATATATGAATAATACCTAATGGTATTAATATTAATAAATAAATAATTACTAAGGTAATAGCAAAAATAACAATAGCATCATAAACTATGAAATATCTTTTTTTAATAATACTAACAAAATATCATACAATAATAAAACACAATAGCATAGTATTAATAAAATAATATTATTAACTGTAGCTACTGTTTTCTCAATATACACACAAAAAGCAATAAAAATAATAATAATAAATAAATAAAATTTTAAAACAACAAAGCAATCCACTGGTCTTCTCTTCTCGGAGAAGAGCCCACGTTTCAAACCAAATCACACAAAGGAAAGAAGAAGGAAAATAATAATAATAATAATAATAATAATAATAATAATAATAATAATAATAAAAGAAATAGAAAATAGCAATGTACTGTGCTACCAATTCCATGAATTCGATCAGGCTCATCAGTTTATTGCTTCAAAAAGTAATGTACTGTGCTCTCCTCTCGAAGCAGAGGACACAGTAGTGAAAGAGAACCAAAGAAAAAGAAAAGAAAAAAATGAAAGGAGAGAGAAGGAAAGAGAGTGAGTGGGGGAGAGAGGTGAGAGAGAGAGCCGGATCGATCGAGAGAGCTGAGGGAAGGGTTTAACGGAGGGGGAGGCCAGGGCGGTGGCGGATGGCTTGGCTTGGCGGAGAGCGGGGGAGAAGGATGCACGACGGAGGGTTTCTCGACCAGGCGGTGGAGTACTGATGGGGCGGCGTCGAAGGAGATCGTCGGGGTCGTAGAAGAGAAGCTGCGGTCGGAAGAGGGGAGACGCGGCGCCGGCGTTCGGGGGCGGTCGCCGGGACGGGGCTGTGGACGGGAGTAGAGGGAGTCGCTGGCTTGCTGTGGAGGCGGTGGGACAGCACCGCTAGGACGTCTGGTGGCTGTGGCTCAAGTCCGGCGAGGAAGAATAGCGGTCGTGGTAAAAGACGCGGCGGCCAGAGAGCGCCGCGGCACTGGGCGGTGGGCGAAGCCAAGCTCGGGGGTACGGTCTCGTTGTGGAGTGCGGACGAGGGGAGTCACCGAGCGCAGAGGGCTGCGGACGAAAATGAGACGACGGGGGCGGTCGCAGGCGGACTGGTTCTCGGCCACGGTGGTTGGAGTTCGTCGGCGGACGGGCGGACACGGGTCGGAGGTCGGCGGCTGGCCGCGGGTTAAGGTTAGGTTATCTTACTCCTGTTCTGGGTTGGTTTTGGTGTGGGTGAAAGGGGTGGTTACGCCGGTGGTGGCAATTTTTCGATGGGCGGTGGTGGCTGGGTTACGGTAGAGGGCTACGGCGACAACCTGTGCTGATGGTGGCGGTGATGGTAGGGGGTTCGTGGCGACGGCGGGGTGCTGTGACAGGAGTGGGGACTAGGCTAGGCTAAGATTTAGGGTTGGATCGAGTCAGGAAATGTCCGACACAACATGGATGGTCATCCGAAATTGTCGGACGCAGATGATAATTTTGTATATGTAAAAGAAGAGAATAATGGATGGGAATAGGGGACACGGACATGATGCACAAACTTAGGGTTATGAAAAAAAATTTGTGGATGATAAAAATTTATGGAGGAGTACCTACCTATTTGTAGGATGTGGGAATTCCCATTAAGATAAAGATTAGGATAGCTTATACCCAATTAGAATATTCAATCTAATAATGTAAATCAATTCAATAAATTTAAATCCAATCTAAATTAATTTAAATCTAGATAATCAACTCAAATTAAATATAAATGCTATCCTGAATTTTAAACTAGTAAAATCAAATCCAATTAAAGATTTAAATTGCCACAAAACTTTAAAATTTATTTTCTAAAAATACATATAATAATAATTTCAAAAATTACATTATTATTTAAAATAAACTAATAAAATATTATGAAATATATATATGCAAGCACGAGTAATATTTATGCTTTTCTAGTATACAATAAGAATATTATTCATTATTAATAACTGGGTAAATGAAGGCTTTTAGTAAATAAAATAACTTGGAAATGATAGCAAAAATAATTATTATATATTTCACTTCGAAAATAGAAAACGTTTTTCTAAAATATGTACGCTCGCACATATTCGCAGTCGTCGAACAATTACGAAAAATAAAATTTCGTGCAAGACGTACAATACAACTACGCGACGTACAAAAACAAAATTTTAAATCAGTACCAAATTTAATAAAAAAATAATAGTAAAATTTTAGGGGTTTTACAGGGATCACTAACAACTATTCTAATTTAAAGTCTAAACATTATCCATATTCCAAAGTATCACGTACACTTATATTAATTATTTAGATAATTAACCAAAATATAAATTTTAGTTTTGAAAATTAATTTACCACTCAAGATATAATATAAAATCACACTAATAACAACAATTAGGAAAAATTCAAAAATATTCATGTTCCAGAAAAGTGGTGGTTACATGCATGAGGATATTCAGAGGCATTAGAAGCTTGTCCAACTCAGTAGAACGTCTCGAAGGTTTTCATTTCAAGTTTTAAAAGTTTTCCTCCAAGGTGTTTTATCTTTATTTATTAAAAGAATATAATGTATGAAACATTATAGATTATTTCAATAAAAATATGTAAGCCAAATTGGAATCTTGAGTTGGCCAGTAAGAATATTTTGTAATCCCGTTGCAAGTTATGAATAAAAGAATTTTGTTCTTGTCTCATTATTTTTATTTGATTTTCTTTATTAGTTATACACTACTCCAATCTCCTCAGTCTATTTTGTTAATGTTTGTGTGTGTGCCTTATAGAGGAACAACTTATTCGTGTACGACAGCACGTGCAGTAGCGACTATTCAATCCTTCGAGATCGTGGCATGACATACTATGCCAGGGTGATAAAACATTTATGGAGAGTGGGAGTGCAAGGAGTCGCTCAAAGATCATGGTGATACAAAGACATGTGGACGTCGGGCCAACCTACTTACAATAGGATTTGCATGCAATGAGGTATAGAGGAATATGTGTACCCACGAGAAAAGGTGGGTCGGCGACCTGATAACATGCTCAATCCTGTTTTCGTGCCAATGAGGATATGTACAACTTGGAAAATAATACGGTGAACTATTTTTTTCAATATTGAGAAGAAGATAGAAAAGTCTATGAATGGTCGCACAAGAAAAGAAAAGCGGATACAACATGCCTCGACCATAACTACGGAAGTGGAAGCCATTCGAAGAGTTTGTGCACCCGTCGATGAGGGTGTCGAAGAAACATGTAGGTGAAAATGTTACACAATATTTATTTTTGCTCAACCGAGACAACAGACTGGGGTCTAGTTGTAAGGTTTTAGAATTTTCCATAGTATGGTGGATCCCTTGTGTTGGAGTTATTCAACAATAGGGGCAACACACGTAAAAAAATTGTGCTATCTAAATAACTAAGCCAAATTAAATTAGTCTAATTGGAAAATAGGCTTAAGGGTATAATTGTCATAGAGATAATATGTTGATACCTTAGGGTCTGCTTGGATTGAGGGGAAAAAAATATGCATAGTTAAGTGGTGTCAAGTAAAGGGAAGTTAAATGAAGGGGGGGATAGACTCAATACATATAACCTTGTTTGGATTGGAGGAAGTGTTAAGTGTGTGCATTTAATAACCCTTGCTTGGATTAGAGGTTTTGAGTAAGAGAATAATTAATAAAAATATAATAATTACCAAAATATCCTTATTACATATGTCATAAAATTAAATTTGCTTAAAATTTTAAGTATAACTTATCAAAATATCTTAACAAATGAGGAAACTATGTAGCAACATGTTGAAAATTAAAAAAAAGAAAAAAAATGATATTTTATAGGACGAAAGTGGTATTTATGATTTTTTTTAAATAAAATCTCTCAATCCTCCTCGTTAAACCTCCAATTTTGGACATTAAAAAAATTAGTCAAAAGAGGGTTAAACAAACCCTCATTTACCCTATATAACTGTTACGCCCCAGAAGAAGAATAGTAGCAAGTAGGGACGGACCAGGCCAGCTACGTATACCAAAGTACTCCAGTACTCCAAAATAACATATAAGCTGTATAGACATGAGGGTTACTACTACCATCCAATAGTCAATCCTATGTCAAGTGATCCTAGGTATCTCAATCACAGGAAAATATGTAAAGTACAAGAAGTATGATTATTAGACAAAAAATAGTAAAGCGTCCCAAACTATATATACATGGATGATCATGAGGCTAGTAATACAAAAAGAAGAACTAGCAAGAGTAATAGTCACTACCAAAATACATGGATTTACCGACGGCCTTATCCGTCGGTAGTCCGTCGCCAAAAATAAATACCGACGGATTACCGACGGATATTTTGGTAAAACAGCCGTCGGGAATAACCACGTCGCTAAAACATATCCGTCGCTACTCCGTCGCTCAGCGACGACTTAGCGACGGAATACCGTCGGCACATTTAAATATATATAGCGACGGATTACCGACTAGCTTTCGTCAAAACATGTATCAGGATATAGGGTTAGCGACGGAAAACTTCGTCGCTAACGAGTCGGCAAAATCGTATCAGTGATTTTCTGATACCCAATATCCGTCGCTAATCCGTCGTAAATTTGTCGGCAAAAGCGTATCAGAGATTTTCTGATACCCAATTACCGACGGACATTCCGTCGCTAAACCGTCGCTCAATATAAAATTCTCCAGGTAGCGACGGATATTACGTCGCCAATCCGTCGATACATTAAATTCCTACAGTTAGCGACGGATAGTCCGTCGGGACTTTGTCGCCAGTCCGCCGTAAGTTAGTCGCCAATCCGTCGCTAATGCTAAAATTTATGGACATCAAACAGCATCAGTTCGACGGATCGTCCGTCGCCAATCCGTCGCTTTATTGAAATGCTCCAGGTAGCGACGGATTTTACGTCGCTACTCCGTCGCTAACCTCAGTTTCTCAAGTTAGCGACGGATAATCCGTCGCTGAGTGATCGCCAGTCCGCCGTAAGTTAGTCGCCAATCCGTCGCGAAAGCTAAAATTTTTGGACATCAAACAGCATCAGGTCGACGGATCGTCCGTCGCCAATCCGTCGCTTTATTGAAATGCTCCAGGTAGCGACGGATAGTCCGTCGCCACTCCGTCGCTAACCTCAGTTTCTCCAGTTAGCGACGGACTATCCGTCGCTGAGTGGTCGCCAGTCCACCGTAAGTTAGTCGCCAATCCGTCGCGAAAGATAAAATTTTTGGACATCAAACAGCATCAGGTCGACGGATCGTCCATCGCCAATCCGTCGCTTTATTGAAATGCTCCAGGTAGCGACGGATGTTACGTCGCCACTCCGTCGCTAACCTCAGTTTCTCCAGTTAGCGACGGACTATCCGTCGCTGAGTGGTCGCCAGTCCGTCGCTAACTGCTAATTTTTGAAAAAAAAATACTGCAAACAGACTCTTTCCTGTTTATACAACACATCCAACATAATATCAAACATGCAAAATATCCATATACAACACCATATATCCATATCCAACACGAATATCCAACGTATCCAATATCCAACACCATATATCCATATACAAAATATCCATATCCGACACCAATATCCAACGTATCCAATATCCAACAAAATATTACCAACACAATATATCCAATATCCAACATTAAATTATCCAAACATAAAAAAAATATCCGAACATACAATGTATCCAAATGTCTACAAAACCAACAACATAAACAAAATCAAACCCCGTCCGTCGGATCGTCTCGTGCTCGTGCCGCCGCATCCGCTTTGCGTATGTACTCCTCCACCGTGTGTGCCGGCACTTGGGACAAGACATGGTCTGGAAGCACGCGTAGCTGCTCTGGCGACATCATGTCAAGGAGCGTCAAGATGGTGTTATCCGATACGATGCGGGCGTCCGCAGAGCGGTTAAACGAAAGCCGTCCGGGGGAAGAAGGACCAGGTCGATCCGAAGCACCGGCAGCAGCAGTAGACGGACCGGGAGCAGACGGACCGGGAGCAGACGGATAGCGCCCCAACACTATCGCCCGTAAATCTGACACCGCGGAGGTCAGAGTCGCAAGCTGCGCCCTCACATCGTCAACCGGGGGCGCTGGAGGAGGCGGAGGCGGTGGATATCTCGGGGACGGCTGCAACGAGGGCGCCATGGAACCTAAGCCGTAGACGCGCCCTTTCCTAACGCCGCCGACGGATTCTACGAACACGTCGTCGTAGCGAGCGGCCATAGAAGAGTGCGTCTGGGTGGGCATCGTTTCACCGACATTCTCGGAAGGGGGCTCGATCTCAAGCCGACTAAGTGCCTCACGATACGCAGCCTATCCAATGAATGTGTTTATACTATAAGTTTTCCTAAGTTATAATCTAAATTCTATGTTTTCCTAAGTTATAGTCTGAATCCTAAGTTTATCTAATTAACTTAACAATAATTATATTTCTAACATAAATCTCATAAACGTAAGTACTTACATCAGTCTCCTCGGCCCTCGCGTCGACGAAGCTTCCGTCCTTCTGCCTCTTGTGCGTATGCACGAATACATCGTGAGCGGTGACCGTCTCCGCCTCTTTCCCCTGTTTCACCGCCCGTTGGGCCTGCATACGTAGAATTTAATTAACTTCGTATATTAACAGTACGAAATTAAATAATAGAATGAATTTGAATTTGCGCTATCTCACCAAATCTGTACGCGTCAATGCGTGGGGCCTTGATCCCCCCGTATGCAGACCCGCGACCTGTCGATTAGCCTTAGCTTTCTCCGATTTCAGCTTGAACTGCGGAGTATCCATCTTCTCCAACATCTGCTCATAGTACTCCGCCCGGATCCAGTCCTTCCTCGTATGCGCCGTACGAAGGTCGTACACCGCATCCCGTATCTTCTTCCCGGTGGCGGCTTTGTAGGTCCTGCGGATCGCCTCCTCGCGATGGGAGGGCCACCAGAACGTCCTCTGACATACAAATTCAAATATCACGTAATAAAAAATTTAATGATTTAAAGAATAATTAATAATTCACCGACGGATTTATACCCTCATCTCGTCGAGCCAGACGTACTTCATGTCCTGAGGCACCTCAGAAAAATTGAGGTAGGGGCCATGGTAGTTATCCCGGATAATGCGCCCTAGAATCCGGGCAGCATCCTACGGGAAAAACCTATAAAGAAGCAACGACTGGATTATTAACTTGAATAAATGAAACAAATTTAATAAATTAACTTAAATTTACTTACGATTCACCAGCGGGCCATAGCTCTCGTCGGAACTCGCCCACCAGCCTCTCTGGTGGCGTCGGGGATCCGCGGGTCCGCGCACGTACTCCCCGGTAATAGGATGAAACTGAATCCCGGGGTACTCCGAGGCCCACCCTGCAGTAACTGCTGGGCCCCCTGCTGCATCTGCTGCTGCATCCGCTGGTACATCCGGTGGCGGAACGGATCTGCTAGCGGATGGAGTCACAGGCCTCGACGACGATGTCGGTAGCACCGAGGAAGAATGACGGCGGGAAGAGCCTGTGTCCGGGCTCTCCAAGTCGGGATCGGAGGTCACATCCGGGGAATGCGGCTGGCGACCACGACCGCTACCACCACGCCCACGCCCACGACCACCACCACCACCACCACCGTCGCCGCCGCCGCCACCGCCACGACCACGGCCAGCACCACCAGTACGGGTGCTCGCAACCATGCCCTGTAAATAGAATACATAAACAAAATACCGACAACATAGATTTATAAATGAATATAAAACTAAACATATCCATACCAGCAGCAGGGCGATGAGTGCCGCCCAGACGAGTAGGCCTAGGAGTGCCATCTGCAAAAAGAAACTCATACAATAATACGCAAATATCCCAAACTGAAATAAATATTACAATCAGAAGTGAAGTACGAATAAAAGCTAGATACACAAAATCTGATAAAATCACGCACCAATACAACAAAGTACAATTCTTGTAACTTTTGATGAAAGGGCATCTTGTGTTCCACTAGACTTGTAATTGTAAATCCAAATATAATAGGGTAATTTAGGATTCAAGACTAGATATTGGGTGCTTCAAGATACAACTGAAATATAACGATATTTAATCATCGTCATCGTCCTCTTCCTCGGCCTCGGCCTCATCATCATCATCATCCTCATCGTCGAATTCATCTGTATCCTCATCCTCATCCTCATAAAGTTCTTCTTCTTCTTCTTCTTCTTCTTCAGTCTCAATACTTGGGACAAGACGCCTCTTTCTCCCCTGGTTGACATCTAAGTCTTGTATATCAACCTCTTCCTCCCCTCTATTTTCATCAGCAAGAGGTATATCAACCTCTAATTCAACATCCATGTCACAAGACTGTTGTCCCTAGTATTGGGGCTTTTCGATCTGGTCCTCTTGGTATGCTGGGTCTCCAACGTTGAATGTATTTCTAGATTTAATCTTGCATACTGCCCACCAGTCAAAGCGATCTCTACGATGCCTTGGGTAGCTTGTATAGTAGACTTGAACAGCCTGACTTGCTATCGCAAACGTGTCGGACCCTCTATACCTCCTGCGATGATTTATATCGACGAATCCAAATTGTTTATCGATTCTCCAACCGATATTTGGTGTCGTATCGAACCACTCACATTTGAACATAACAATATGCATATCAAATGGGGCACTATATTGTAATTCTACAATATCCTGAAGCACTCCATAATAGTCAAAGTCCGGCTCGTCGTCATAGATTGTGCCTCTTATGCAAACACCAGAATCCTTCGTACTGAAGCCGTCATTGAGAAATTCGGCATTTGTAGGATGTTGAGTTGTCTTAAACTTGAAGCCATTAACGACATAGCCGGGCCAAGTCTTTGCATGCTTCTTCGGTCCCAATGACAAATAACGAATGCTCTCATTTGTGAGTGTACTTGGTTCAGCTAATAAAACCTGTAAACTTTAAATGTTTTAGTTGCATATATATATTTAAATGGTAGCCGCATAACATATTATCTCAGTTACTTACGTAATCTCGAAACCATGACGGAAAGGTAAAATCAACCTCTCTTTGAAGTCCCTCATCGGTAATATCGGGTGTCCTTATTTTGACTTTATCTCTAAATACACTGTTAGAGAGAATAAAAATTAGTGTAGTCACTTACCTCACCAAATTAGAGATTATAACGAGGTGTAGTCACTTACTTCTCCAAATCTCTCACTCTTGTATGTCACAATTTAACAAGACATATCGGTGAGCGGCATCATACTCATCGTCACTCAACCACCGTTTCTTACTAGCCCCAATAGGCTTGCCCCTTAAATTGAATATACCTCCTTCCTCAACGTCTTTGTCATTCCTTTGAGGTCTATTTCGATTTGTCTCAACATGAGTATCGAAATAAATGGAACAAAAGTTTGACACCTCCTCGATAAGATATGCTTCGCATATCGAAGCCTCTATATGAGCCTTGTTGCCAACTTTCTTCTTTAGATGATGTAGATACCTAGAGAGACAAATTATCTTGAGAATTAACAATGAATTGTAAAATCCACTTAAATTATATCGATTTTTATTTACCTTTCAAAGGGGTACATCCATCGATAATGAACAGATGCACCGACACGGGCTTCGTATGCTAGATGAATCGGTAGATGCTCCATACTGTCGAAGAAACCCGGTGGAAATATTTTCTCTAACTTGCAAATTGTTAAGACAATCTTCTCCTCAAGTTGTATCATATGTTGCACCGTGAGCTTAGTTGAACAGATATCCCTGAAGAATGTAGACAGCTCGGCCAACGGAACCCATACAGCAGAAGGCAACAACTCTCTCAACGCAATGGGCAGTAATCTTTCCATAAACACGTGGCAGTCGTGACTCTTCATTCCTGTTAGCTTGCGTTCATTAAGATCAACGCATCTAGACAAATTCGACACATAGCCGTCGGGAAATCTTAAAGTAGATATCCACTTACAGATTATTAATCTATCTTCCTTGCTCAATGCGTATGGCGCTATCGGCTTAGTTACTTGTCCACCAGCTCCCCTTTGTATCAAGTTTAGATTATGACGTTTGCATATCTCGGCCATGTCTTGTCTTGCTTTTGGATTGTCCTTCGTCTTTCCTTTAATATCCATAACGGTATTGAAGACATTATCGAACACATTCTTTTCGATATGCATGACATCAAGATTATGCCTAATAAGATTATCTTTCCAATAAGGCAAGTCCCAGAAGATACTCCGTTTGGTCCAGTTATGGCTTTGTCCGAACCCCTCGACACGATTGTTCGATGGATCTTCCATTGCGGTGGGCAATTCCTTTACATCTTCCCAAATATCGTATCCCGACAATCTGGCAGGAGGTTCAGAAAATTCTTGTTTTCCATATCTGAACGCGTCCTTGTTCTTTTGCCAAGGATGTCTCGTTGGCAGAAATTGACGGTGACAGTCAAAGAAAGAAGTTTTTCCTCCATGTCTAAGGCGGAACGCCTTACTATTTTCCATACATATCGGACAAGACATGTTGCCGTGCGTACTCCATCCCGACAGCATACCGTATGCTGGAAAATCATTGATTGTCCACATGAGTGAAGATCTCATCTGAAAGTTTTGTTTTCTGGAAATATCATAGGTCGTGACGCCGATCTCCCACAACTGTTTCAGCTCATCCACCAACGGCTGTAAATATATATCGATGTTCTTTGTAGGATTTTTGGGACCGGGTATGATAGCTGTCAAGAACATATAAGGAGTCTTCATACACATCCATGGTGGCAGATTGTAAAGGGTAAGAATGACCGGCCAACATGAGTATTGAGATCCCGACTGTCCGAAAGGGGCGAAGCCATCAGAACATAGCGCCAGGCGTACATTTCTAGGCTCTGCAGCAAAATCTGGATGACACAAATCAAAATATTTCTACGCCTCCCCATCCGAAGGATGTGACAATTCTCCTTCGTCCTTTATGCGATCTTCACTGTGCCACGTCATGTGTTCTGCTGTATTCAGAGACATATACATCCTCTGTAAGCGCTTCGTGATCGACAAGTAATGCATATACTTGTAAGGACGTCGTTTTCTAGTTGACTTTCCTTTTCCCTGTACTGTCTTGTAACGATCCGCATTACAGAACCAACAACTTTCTAATACGCAATTCTCTTTGTAATACAACATGCATCCGTTGCGACAGCAATCTATCTTCTCGTACCCCAGTCCCAGTTGTCGGACCATCATCTTTGACTTGTAGAAGTTTCTTGGGAGCTCTTTTGATTCCTTCGGTAATACCTCATTAGTTAATTGTGTGATCCGATCATAGCAAGCTTGTGGCAAGTTAAAATCAGACTTTATGTTCAACAACCGCATCGTCACTGACAGTGCGGAATGAGTCTCACAACCAGGATATAGAGGAGTATCTGCGTCCTTAAACATATCATAGAACTCCTTTGCCTCGGGATTAGGATCCTCCGGATCAAAATTAGGCCCTGTCGCAGCATACACCATATCTCGTGCAAGGTTCTGCATGTCTCCATAATCTACAGAGCATCCGTCGTATTCGAGGACATCCGTTGCAGCATTATCATCAAAAGCATAAGTACCAGCTTCTGCAGCCTGTCTTTCTGAATATAATTCACCTTGCGATGACCACAGGCCGTAATCACGTACGAAACCCTTACGGGTCAAATGATCTCTCACAGTCATCACTTCTTCGAAATGTCTATTGTGACAATTAACACATGGACACTTGATTTTGTTATCGTCTATGTACTGAGTTTTGCTCATGGTATACTTAAAAAATACTTCCACACCTGCCTGAAAATCGTCACTCACACCAATTCTGCTCTCGTGTTGTCGTTTGTACATCCATGTACGATCAACAAAGTAACGATTCATGCTCGATTTGATGTGAATATCTGTATCGTAAGACAAACTAAACATAAGAATTAATAGCCCGATACCGATACTCATATCGTAAGAAAAACTAAACTTGTGGATAACACGCTAGGCCTACGACGAGGCTACTTAGTATCACAATCTAACATAATTAGTATATAATCATGTAACTGGTGGATCCGCTAGCTAGTAAGCCGGATGTACTTAATATCAGAGAGTATCAGATTAGTATCAGTATATAGGTTAGGTAGACCGTATCAAACGCATATCGGAATAGTAGGCCGAATAGGAGGCCGAGATAGTCGAATGAGAAGAAGGGAAGAAAGGAGGAGTAGATGGTATACTAGACTAGTTCTGGGTCAAATTAGGAGTCCAAGTCAACTCTGTCAAAACTAACCTTAATTAGGCTAAACTTCTACCTTAGCTAATCAAATATATATACTAGACTTCACGACGTGTGTCTGTGTATATATATATATTATTAATAAATTACTTAAAATTATGCCTATATATATATATATATATATATATATATATATATATATATATATATATATATATATATATATCAAGGTTCAAAGTATCGGTATCGGAATCGGTATCGGACTATTCCTATGACTATTGGTATCGGCGATATCGGTAGTATCGGCGGTTTCGGATTGGATTATCGGATTTTTTGGTATCGGGGAACAAACAATTATTAATAAATTATTTACATTTAAAAACATATATTTTATACATTTAGGCATAATTTTAAGTATTTTCAGTGTTATTTCTTAGTAGTTTTGAAATTAAATGAAATAGTAGTCACCCTTACCGATTGGTTTACAAACAATAGATGTGATTTTCTTCAATTGATGTGATTTTCTTCTTTTACATGCTTCTACAACCTTGTTATGCTTTAAACCCTTGTTGATTTGTCTTTTTTGTTTAATTTTCTTTGTCGAATTGACCGGAACAAAGACCCCCAATGTCGGTATCGGTCAATACTTGGTATCGGTCGGTATCGGATCGGAACATGCCAAACCGTATCGGTATCGGCCGTATCGGATCGGTATCGGCCGATACTTTAAACCATGATATATATGTCTGAGTGTGTGTGTATCCGTGTGTCTGTGTCCGTGTGTGTCCGTGTGTGTGTGTGTGTCCGTGTGTGTGTGTGTGTCTGTGTGTGTGTGTCCGTGTGTGTGTGTGTCTGTGTGTGTGTGTCCGTGTGTGTGTGTGTGTCCGTGTGTGTGTGTGTGTCTATGGGAGAGGAGGAGGAGGACTCCTGCGCGGGGACTCCAGAGTCCCTCCTATGCCCCCCTGCCCCGACCCCCCCAACCCCTGCCCAACCCCCCCAACCCCTGCCCGACCCCCTCTCCCACCCCCCTGCCCCCTGCCCCGACCCCCCCCCGCACCCCTGCCCGACCCCCCCCCCAACCCCTGCCCGACCCCGTCTCCCATCCCCCTGCCCCCCTGCCCCGACCCCCCCCAACCCCTGTCCGACCCTCCCCCAACCCCTGCCCGACCCCCTCTCCCACCCCCTGTCCAGACCCCCCCACCCCTGCCCGACCCCCTCCCCGACCCCCCTGTCCCCTCTCCCACCCCACCCTTGCCCTGACCACCCCACCCCCTACCCGAACCCCCACTGCCCAGACCACCCCCCACCTCTGCCCGACCCCCTCCCCGACCCCCCCTGCCCCCGACCACCCCACTCCACCCTTGCCCCGACCACCCCACCCCGTACCCGAAACCCCCCTGCCCCCACACCCTCTCCGACCACTACGACAGCCCCCCAACCCCCCCAAATCGTAAAAGAGAGAGAGAGAGAGAGAGAAAGGGAGATAGAGAGAGAGAGGGGGGGGAGAGAGAGCATACCTTAGAGAGAGAGAGGGAGATCGCCGGTCGGAGAGGGCGAGATCGTCGGAGAGAGGGAGAGGGAAGAGAGAGAGTGTTTTGGGGGGGAATGAAAATTCCCCCCCCGTCGGTTCAATTTAAGTTAGGGTACAGAAATTAGCGACGGAGTAGCGACGGATTATTCCGTCGCTAAGTAGTCAGTAAATCTCGCGCCAGAGTAGCGACGGATTATTCCGTCGCTAAGTCGTCAGTCAAATCTCGCGCCAATATTTTAGGCTTTTGTCGCCAAAATATGCGACGTTCTAGCGACGGATATAAAACCGTCGCTACTTGGCCGACGACCTATCGACGGCGTAGCGACAGACATGGACATAAAAAAATAAAAAAAATTGTCCACTGCTTTCCGTCGGTATTTTGTTACAAATCCGTCGGTGATCCGACGGTAATAGCGACGGAAAATTTCCGTCGCTAAATGGCCGTCGCTAAAATGCTGTAATTTGGTAGTGAGTCATACATGATTAGCTCTAGCTATAGTGTAGAATAACGTAAATCATGTTTAGGCTCGTAGGCTAAATGTCAAGATCCAAAATATGATCTAAATACGTGCTTGGAGGTTAAACGCCGCAAAAGAATAAAGTACATAACTAGTGGAAGAATGATATAGAAAACCCACTAAGATACTCTGGGGCTCCGGGTGGTCACCGTCGAGTAGATGGTACGAAAGATCCTTCGGGCTCCTCTATCAGATCTTGCTAAGCAAAACCAGTAGGGTCAGACCCCCAATAGTAAGTACCACAAAGGAAGCCAAACTATGAACTAAAACTAGCAATAACTAACAGAACAACGATATAGACATAAATAAGTAAATACGGATCGAGACTCGTGCACTACCAATACACTTATCCCGAAAATAAAAAAGACAATAAGCAAAGCAACATGGAGCATAAAGTAAATAATATGTGACATAATATAAACTATGGACATGTGAATTAAATAAAAGAATGTGAACATGTGAGATAAACTGAACAATATAAAAAATGGTACATATGAGTATGTAAGATAACCGGGACATATGAGCATGTTAGATAACTGGAACATGTGAGCATGTAAGATAACTGGAACATGTGAGCATGTTAGATAACTGAATAGAACGACAAATGATAAGATGACTTAGAAACTATTCCGGAACCCAAGTTACAACCCGTAAACTAAACAAGGACC